>OZ038488.1:52051382-52101382 GCA_964036315.1 Acanthosepion esculentum
AGAACTAGGATTACTGACAAGAAATTTTTAAATATTCAAACGATTTTAAAAAAAATTATTATTCATTCAATTGAATATTTGAAATTTAAAACTTAATTTGTGTTGTGGAATTAAATTTGTCAATACAAGTGACAATGAAGATGAAAATGTTGCATTGTTCAAAGCTAATTTTGTAAAAAATGAAAAATATCTGAAAGCAGAATGAGCAAGTGTGGCTCAAAAGAGGGCATCATAAAAACACAAAGTGAAATAAGGTAAAAATATAAGTCTGATCCACACAGGGTGGATCAGAGATTAAAGCCTACAATTAATCCAGGGTTTACCTATGTAATCCAGTAAAATTCCACTGACCTGTGAACAAAAAAATTAATTTGACACATGCAAATCTGATGTGATGAGGTGTTGGTAACTCATTTGTGTGGGGGAACTTGACAGTAGTCAAAAAGCAGTGTTAAGTATAGAAAAACATGGTTTTATGGTACAGTACTGAGTGAAAAACACGAAAAAAAACTTGATTGCCTTATTGGAATTAAATGTAGTAGACAAATTAATAGAATTAATTGTTTTCAAGAAATTGAGTTGAGGGTTTCTTAAGGACTCAAACCTGACTATTAACTAGCTGCTACACTTGCAAAGTTGGGTAAAAATGAATTTCTTGTTTGAAATCAAATGTTATTTCTAAAGAACCTGAGATTAAATTGGTTACATAAAGAACTATTCATCAGATAGGTGTAGTTTCCAGGGCAGAATAATATCAGAGAAAAGGCTTTCCAAAAAACTCAGCCAAATCTGACCAATGGAACATGAGATTTGTTTACATTTTTTAAATGACTTTATTATTGTCATTTTTATAAGTTTTATCATCATTTTCATGATAAAACTTTAGAATATAAATTTAATGAAAAGTGATTAATGTTTTCTAATTTTTTCTATCTGATTTCATTACATAAGATACTGGAAAGTTAAATCAAGAAAGGTTTTAAAAAATCTAATGCATTGTCATTTAGCTACATTTTGAGGAACGAGTCTGAATATGTTTAAGAAGAAAGAGTACAAGTAAAATCTCTTAAATACATCTTTCAACATCCCTTGTTCAAGATTCATTTTTTTTAATTACCAACTAAATATGAATAATTCTGGAAGTTCACCCAAGTCATTCTTAAAATATCAAAATTGTGATTGCAAATTGCCACACAATTTGTCTTTAAGAATATTTTTCATATAAAAAGTAATTTTGAATGACATCCTAATTAGAAATCAATGATTACATGAAATTTATAACAAATATTCAGAAATGATGAGAATTACACTTCATGTTTTGGTTACTAAACAAAAAATCATGAAAAGAATATGTTGATATCCAATGCCTAATAATTGAGGAAACAATTTACAAAAGCTCTTAATTATACTCAACTACACAGAATTAATATCTTTGTCAGAATTTTAAGAAACAATTTCAATTTGGTTAACACAATTTTATCTGAATTTTCTTTGCACAATACTGAATATTTCAAGAAAAATCAATGAAGTGAGAGTAAAAATTTCTATAATTTTTAGTGACACCAAAGGAATAGCAAAAGAGGTTTTCAAAAGCTAAGTAAAATATTAAGAATTATTAGAAAGAAAAGAATACTTAAGTGTTATGCAATATTGCCCCTCCTATATGGCAGTAAATGCTGAACAAGTAACTTGAGGCAATAGAAATGTCGTTCTACAGAAGGATGCTGAGGATACCATGGTCTGAACATGTGAGCAATAACAAAGTTTTAGAGAAAATGGAAACAGAACACTTATACTTAACATCAAAAAGAGAGAGTTGAAATTTCTCAGGCACATAATGAGGAAAGAGGACTTAGAAAATCTAACACTCACAGGACATTGAATGCAAGAGGGACAGAACAAAGTCGTGCATAATTTACCTAAAAAGTTTGTGTAAAACGGATACAGCACATAGAAGAATTTTATAAAATGTACATCTATGTATCTGGAGTGCTAAGACAATAAGAAAATCCAATAGTTATTTGATTTGTTCACTAATAACTTTGGCAGAAGTTTTGGTCATGTTAGCCTCCAATATTACTTTAAATTCTGGTTTAGTAATAGCAAAAAACTTTTTTATAAAATACGGTCTTTTCATTATTGGCATTGTAAAAAAAATTTTATAATCTACATCCAAGAGAAAAATTTTTGTTAAGATTAACAATTAACAAAATATTTTTAGGAATTAGGAATAAATTTTATTTTCTGCTGTGATAAGTTTATTTTGTAAGAAATAAAGCTAATAAGAATTAAGATATGCAGAATCTGTGACTTGAATTATTTTAGACTTTGAACTATTTTTTCATATTTTGAATTACATAAAATGGCACATTACTCCTGAAGTCCTTACACCAATAGTTTAACAGAAGCAGCTTCAATTGCCAAGTTTCCTTCTTTTTTTTTTCAAAGTACACTTTGTTGACTATTTAGGACATTTCCAATCCAGACATATAATAAAAAGCATTGGATTTCATCCAATCATGCAGAAAGTTTCATAGAAAATATTATATAGATATTAGAGTGACAGAATACTTTACTTTCTAAAAACTAACAAAGTATCTTTATGCTTCTTCTTAAGCCACTCATAGAATTGACTCACGATGCTTATTTTGTCTAGTCTTTGAATTTCATAAGAAACTGAGCTGGTCTGATGGAGAAATTTGAACAGTGTTTACAATAACAGTACTGAATAACTCTTGAATGTCTTTGAGTATAAGACTGATAAAAAAAATTGATTTTCACAGTTAAGGCAATAATTCACTGTCAATTTAATATCCATTTTGCTAGGTAAGTTTATTTAGTTACTTTGATCAGGAACCAAAAGACAGAAAATTTCAAATCTGAATGAATATTTCTAAGGCCATAAAGACAAAACCTGTATAAATGACTGCCCCCAGCAAAGCAACACAATGCAGACTGTCACTCTGTTATTCTTTTCTCTTTTCCAATTTAAAAGTTAATATAAATTTACAACAATATCACAACTTTCTTTATACTTTTCAATGAACATAATAATTTGGAAGAACTATAATATTCAAATGGAGCATTTAGAACTTGGAGGACATACAGATTTCACAAATATACTTCTACAAAAACATTACTTAGAAACAGCACCGTAAGTGCTGTTGATGTATAATGGTTAGAACTGAGAGTTTGTGGGGTACCAGAATCAGAATGTTGGGAGAGTGCAATGCAACATCAGGTTTCCAAATAAGGATCAGAGGATCATTTTTGTTTATTTTGCAAGGGTTGTGTTAGATTCCTACTGCTAGAGATGTTGATCATATTAACCTTGGAGTTCACAAATTCTGTTCCGGTCACAAATACTGTGGTTTTTGTATTGTTTGGCATATTTTGGATTGTCAATGTCAGTTTGTCTCCTAAAGGTCCATGCTGTGACTTCCAAATAAACAAGTCCTGGAGTAGCTAGCCAAGAGGGCAGAAATGTGTGACTACTGGAACCCAAGTAGACATGTAGTGTAGCATTTCAAGCAATACCTAACCAATGACTTCTTCCCAGTATTCTACAAACAAATCTTGTGATTTCAACCCTAGAAACATTGTTTCCACATTAGTCATATTGAAGCTTTCAACATGTCCTTCCCCCTAAGCATTATAAGCTGTGGTATGACTAGTTGTAATACCATAATTATTATTATTATTATTATTATTATTTCAGGTATCCAGACAAAAATCAACCACAATCAGAATAAATGAAAAGAGAAGCACAAAAGATTGAAAAGTGTTGGGAAATATACAAGGGAGAGGAAATATCAGAAAATAGATTAACAGATGAATAATAATCTGTAATAGTAAACAAATTTGTTCTGGGAGCAGGATGGATGAAAACTTGAAATCAATATTTAGCTGCACAAATTGGTGTATAACCTTTTAGTAATATAGCTTTTAGGTTAAAAGAACTTATTATAAGCAAAATCAAACAAATCAACAGCAATCATATGGTTGATGTCTTCCAAAGAGGATGGGACAACAAAATGAGAAATATCTGTTTTAACAGATTTCTAATTGAAAATAAACCACAAACACATGAATATGTTATAACTTAAGCAAAATAGCTTAATATGCATTTCTAGTGGGTTTTTTCTGATGACAAATGCATCTTTCTCTACAAAATGCTGTTGTTCACTGGGAGACAGAAATGAGAAATGTCATCAATTTGCCAAGTTGGTTCAATGTCACACAAACATGTTTAGTGGCATCAGTCTCTATAACAAATAGTACATAATCTGCAATAGCTTTTACAACTGAATCTGCAATCTCATTTCAAACAACTGAAAGCCTTGGAAGAGTGGGAAGACTTCTAAATGAGTTATAAATTTAACACTCTCACTGAAGCAACTTATCCACTGTGACTTATATACAAATTGACCCTGATCCAAAGATGTCATATCTTCAAGTAGTGAAAATTCTAAGAGTAGACACAAGTGTACTGGACCTGATTTAATAAAAGCCTGACTGATGAGATAGCGGAGTATAACGCAAAAGCCTGTATGCTGACCAATACTTTAAAGTTGCAGCACATCAGGCTGTGTTATTACAAAGAAGACGAGATTGCAAAGTTTAGAATGGTTTTTAACTTATGGTCCATTTATTGAAATTGAGTCAAGTCACTCAAGCCCAGCTACCTCATTAAGACATTCAGAGATGGTGTGTATTTGTCCCTTTCTAAATCTACTTTCCATGGAAATGCACTGACAACCCTGATACTTCTTTGCTACTACCAATCAGTCCCAACTCCTCACCAGGACAGCCATGATTCGCCTCTGGAAGAAACTCACTCAACTTTGACAAATAAATCTAGTTGAATATAGAATTCATTTCCCAAACCATTTCATTTTAGAATTTTCCGGATTAATGATTTCTTATCAGCCTGTTATCTCCTTCAAACAACTACATTATCCAACAAAAGGTTTTTTTCACTAATATACCCCTCCACCTGGCCACAGCACCAATTATGCCCATCTATTCAGTTGAGGCACCCAGTATACACACGCAGTTTTCATTTCATCCCATCTCATTAGTACCAAATGCCAAGAAAAGAGTACAGGGGGTTGTCTTTTGTCTGGTTGAGATTCTGTGTATAATTCGGCGAGTAATGGTTTTTGGTTTCCTAGAAGATTACTCGAAAGGCAAACAGATTATAATCAGAGAAGCAAAGCAAATGCCAATGTAACAATCACCAATAATAGTATAGGCTGTCCAGAAAGGTTATAATTATTCTTGGTTCTACTAAGATCTTGAGGTATCGAAAAGGTATAATTGCTATATTATATATTATGTGTTTGTGAGTTGGTATTTCTTTTGACCTGAGAAGAGAAGAAAAAGATAGAGCAACAAAGCTCTCTTGTAGCGAGAAATTATGTGAACTGGGCTAACTCAATCTGAAACCCCTGCACAATTCTGTGTGCATTACTGGCAGCTCCTCTACTGTGAGTTAGTTTATAAACACTTCCACTCTGCAGTTGACATTGATTAATATAATCTCTTAACTTCCTATTAGAATTGCATGTAACTCATGCATCTAAAGTACTCAGAACGAAACATTTTGTAAATCTGCTAGATATGATACTAAAATAACATTTCCCAATTTCGTCTGGATTTTGCAGAATTTTAGTAAATACATTAATCTTGTCACTTTCTTGGGTATGATAGGTGGAACAGGGAAAATTTAGTTGTATTGAATTTACTAAATCTTAGGTTTATTTTGGGTTCAAATTCCACCGATACCATTCTCATGAGAATATAAGTTCTGGTTAATATTTTAAAACTGAACCATCTTCTATTAGGTTCCAATCTAATTAACTAGTTTGCTATCATTTTTCTTTTTTTCCACTTGGCATTTTTATTCCTTCATTTAGTGTTCCAGGCTCTTTCAATACCTCAAGTCACTACACATTTCATGCATTATTATGACACCATCAGAATCACTAACATTAAAAAAAATGCTAATGAAACTGTCTCTTCTACAACTGCAAAATGTCTTTGGAATAAGTATTGGGAGGGTGGGATAGCAAAGATTTTATCACTAAACACTTGGACCTACAAGCCATCAAATATTAAAACCATAACATGAACATCCAGACATAGCATCTGGTTAATAAAAATATTTCCCTTTCATCTCTTTTCATGGCTGAATTTGTGAACATTTTATACAGTATTCAAATCCATGTTGTATATTTTACAAGTGATTAGGAAAAATATACATTTAAGTCATAGCATTCTTTACTAAAAGCTAAATCATAGTGCAACTCTTGCCCAGAACTGGAGGCCAATCGCAAATCTCATTGTTCTGGCAGCAAAGAATTTTTCGTTTTGGTTTGCAAGTATTTTGCATAGAATGTGGCTTACAAAAGCATCTTGTGAGTAGAATGTAGTTCATGAAAGCCTCTTGTAGTTCTTGTGTGTAGAATGTGGCTTATGAATTCATCAAATATTCATTGCAGTTTTATTCAGCAGTAACAGATCTGAAGTCTTCATGAAAGTCTAAGAATAAGAATTGATCTACCCTCTCGAGCTTGTTGTTCCTTGATAGTAATTACCAAATTGCAACAGTAAGAAATAAGTTCCACTTCACCAGTTTCTTCCCATACTACTACTAACATACCGCTACTTTGTGAAATGATTTTCCAACCACTACAATCGTAACCTCAAGTTTAGGGTTATTTTCCAACATTGCACTTCCTAATTCTTATCACTCATACAACAACCTCATTCAGTAAACCTTTACCTTGAGTGGCGCTTGAGCCTTGTATAGGGCAGACATTAGTTTTAAAAAAATAAAGGGCTGCAGCAGGGTCAACAGAGAATTGCCCAGGCATCAGGAACTTGTCCACGTAAAAAAAGAATAAGTTGAACAAATTGTAATAACATTCAAAGACAAGGCCAAATTCCTGGATTTATTTGAATCCTTCCAACTGCAGTTTACTGCTTAACACCTTGTAATTCTCAAAGGAATGTAAAATAATAAATATAAAAACTGGTGAAAAATAAAACAAATCCCACTCAATTTGAAATAACATCAAAATAAATTCACAATATTAGAATACTGAACTTTTCAGACTTATCAGATTCAGTGCTAAAAATTTTAGCCAATATAAATGATTTCTGCCATGAGATTGTTTGGGGTCAACAAAGTGAGGAAGAAAGAAAATTAGTAGATGGAACAACTTCAGATGTGCTGATATTTGAGAAAGTAACATTTTGAAAATAAATCATTTATTATTTTTTTTATTATTATTATTAATAATAATAAAGCAACTTTCTACCACAAAATATTTCTGTATTAAATGTAAAAAACAGAAAAATAGTTTTTATCTAAAAGTTAAAATAATTCAAACAGTGGGTCAGAGAAACAATTTTTTTACTAAAATAGTTTTTAAAACTATAACTTTAGACTTAAATAATTTTGATAAGATAAGTTATATTATTGTAAAAATGATTGTTTATAAAATGTTTAAAAACTTAAGAGGAAACATTTATTTTAAAATCATTTTTCAAAGAGAGTAAGGTTTTCAGTCAAATGTCTATGCCTACAATAAGGCACACTCCTTGTGAACCCTTGACATGCCTCCACCAGAAATCATTTTCAAATATAAAATATTAATTACTAATAAATAATTAATCTAGCTACTGTTAAAACTATAAATGACCAATGCCTATCCAAGAACAGATGAAATAAAATGAGATGGGAATAAAAAGATGAAGATATGAGTCAAGCCAATGAAGTAAGAATTTAAATACCCAAATTCCATTGAAAGTTCAGTGAAAGAAGAATCAATATGAAGGAGGGCCAAAAAGCTCTCAGCTCCATCAAAAAGAAGCTTTTCTCCCTAACAAAATCTGATGTCAGTTGGAAAGTGGGTTGAGCCAAGAACTTTTCATATCCTTTCATATTATTCATAGTATAGCCTCAGCACTTAAGACCCTCTAACTTAAAAAAATATATTTTATGAAAAAATTACTATCAAGTTGTAAAATGTAAACATAAACATCAAATTCGCAGATGTTAAGATCCATTTACATTTCATTTTTATCTTCCATTTGTTAATTCCGATTCATTTTACAGTTTCAAATATGAAATTTTGAACAAGACAGTGATGCAAGTGTATCATTAGCTTTTATCAAATTGCTAGATGTCATTTTTCCCTGCTTGATATTTCCAATTTATATTTTTTAACATTTTAAAAGCTTTATCTCAAAATAAGAAACACGTATAAATGTTGTACAGTATTTTTTCAAGTTGAAAGTTATAAAAGCAAAAACAAGAAAAATGATAAAAAACAAAACAAGAAATAAGACTAAAATGATGTTTTATGTACTTTACAACAAGAACCTGTAGAATAAATTCTACACTGTATCCAGGTGAAGATCCATGCTGTGGTGACAAACAACCACACAGAATCACAATCAAAAGAGGACAATAATAATAATAATTATAATAATAGTCAATATCCTTATTAGATGCAATGAAAATAGATTCTTACGCTATTTACATTTATATAAGTACATCGATGTGATCGCTAAAAAAATAGCATAGCATGATGAAAAAGACACCAAACTTGACAAAAACAAAATTTTATTGTCAAAATGTTTGTTATTATTAAGAGGAAAAAACAAAGTATTTTTTTTAATTATTTAAAAAAATTTTTCCTTCTTTTTAGAACATTCTAACTTTGTATCACCGGAAATACTAAATAACATATAAGATTTTAGCACGTTTTTTTTTTGTATGACAGACATTAATTTCGAAAATCTTGCAAAAATAAAAATAATTGTTGGATTTTAATGAAACTTTCAGAAACTATTCACAAATGATGAAAATTATTATATATTTTCCTTTTATAAAGTCATGGCAAAAATTATTTTTTTATATTTATTACCCCCCCCCCCCAACTAATTTTATGAAAACTCTAGAAATTCATTACCATACAATTTAGTGATTACATTAGTTAAAAGCACAAGGCTTTGAGGAAAGCGAATCATGTTTTTTTTTGTTTTGTTTTTTAATCGGACCCCCTCTACCTGAAAATCAGCTCTGAATTGTAACATGCAAAAAACAATAAAACAAAAATATTATTTAATTTTAAATGCTTTAGTTGTTTTTATGAATATGGATAATATTGTCTGAAAGCAAAAAAAATTTTCAATGAATTTTTAAAACAATTATTTGTTATTTCTTAAATTATTTTTACATTAAAGTTGTTAAATATTCTAAAATTAGTGAAAACGGTGCTCACTTTAAACAATGGTGTTATTAAGTAGATCTATCTTTACAGATTATAAATTGTTACAATCAACGGAGTGTGTTAAAAACCCAATTTTGCATGGCTTTTCTGTCCATAAAATGGCTGTAATTCAAATGTATGGAAGACCGTATATGAAAACAATAAAACATCACATTATTTGAATTACGTTTTGTTTCCCCTCTATTAGGGCCTTTATTTTTGCAAATTGTTTGTGTAAAACACGTGTGGAAAAGTTAATTTGATTTTTCAATTTCAACTAAGAATGGTACCTACAAGTATTAGATAATTATCTTATGAAATTTATATGATTTTATTTTAATATAAATCTCAGTTATGACATTTTTCCATAAATGAAATATCAAAATTAATAAAATGAATGGAAATACAAATACACAGTAAAATGTAATAAATGTACATAAAATTATAGCATTTTATGTACACTTCTGATAAAAAGGTACCTATGAATTAATTAGATACTTTTCTTATGAAATTTAATCTCACTCTTAACAGTTTTATTTTAATTTTTTTATAATATATTTTTCATAAAGCATCGTAAATGTAAAGGTGAAAGCTATGTACAAAAAAAAAAACAAATTAGAGCACTGAAAGTTTTCCTTAAAAATAATGAGGTAATTAATTGGTTCACTTAAATCTAAATAATTATATCATTTCTGTCCTTCTGTATGATAACTTTCCCACACGTAAGCTGTCAATACGCGATGAAATCATCCCTCGTCACTTGTCAAGTAACACCAAATGTTAAGACCTGCTTTGTCTTATTTTTAAACTACATTTTTTTAGCACAGAAAATAAATAATGTTTGTTTCAAAATATTTTAAACAAACTTTATAATTTTTAATTTTCTTAAAATAAATTTTGAAAAAATTATAATTGATTTTTAAAAGAATTTTAAACGGAGATTTTCATTTTTGTTTATAAAATGGAAAAAATGGTTGACATGATTGATTTTCTGCCAATTTTGCTGATTAAAAAAAAAAAAAAATTTGAACATTCTAGGAATGATTAAAAAATGTAAAAATACCCCAAAATACTTTGATCTTTCCTCTTGATAATGACATAAACATTTAAACAGTAAAAATTATTTTCATCAATTTTAAGGCCCTCTTGCATCATGCTATTCTCTTTTTCAGCAAATTTTTCAAGGTACCTAAATTTATATTAACAAGCTTTTACACACGTTGAAGCATTTAGCACACATCTGAGAATTCTAGTCAACCAAAAAGGGTAGGGAGAACAGGCCAATGTTTCCCTTTTTGACAAAAAAAAAATAAGGTGGATAGAAAGTTCAGAAAAAGGTCAGAGTACATTGCCACGGTGATTGTCTGTGGAATCAAAGTGGTGAAAGAACTTTTGGGGTTCATTAACTGTGATTAATGGCTGGAGATGAGAAGAGGGCAAGTGAACAGACAGGTTGACTACTCCCCACCTCCCAATCTTATTTACTGTTACAATGAAACTGTTAAATGTGAATATAACAATTTTAGTGTGGCACACCAAAGAGATTTTGTACATGTAAATAGCAGGTGGGCTTTTTTCTTCTCTTTTTGGCAATTTATCACATCTGAGTGAGTTTTGATAGAAAAAAAAATGATGATTGTAATCTAATTTACGCATCATAAAGACTGAAGTTTATAAATACTAACTCAGTAATAATATGTCTCCATATTGCATATCATTCTAATATAGGTTACACACACACGCACACATCCATCAATACCAAACTGAATTCAACAAGCAATGTAAGTTGACAAATCTTGCATGAATATTATATGCTTATACTGTAATATTGATGTGTTGTTGCACTGAAATTAGTTTGCAGTTAAGGATTGTGCATATAAAAAGTAAATAAAAGGAATTAAGAAAATAGACCATTTGAATGCACTGACACTGGTGAAAAAAATTTAACTTTTTACATATTATATATATATATATATATATATATATATATATATATATATATAATACAATTATACTACACAGGTGATATAATGGTTAGCTATGCGGAAAATGTAATTGGCAAGCCATGTTCAAATTCTGGCTGAGACTTGTATTCACTTCCCTTTAAAACTCTTTGAATCTATCACCACTTCTCCAGTTGTGCATGAAATAGTAGAGCAGACAGGGCTTTTTGAAAAGTAACTGGTCTAGAAGGACAAAGGTTGACATTAAATCCCCTGCTAACATGTCAATGGTCTGACAAATCTTCACACACACATATATATATATATATATATATATATATATATATATATATATATATATATATATATATATATAAAAACCACATACCATCAAACTTACCATGGAGGTAAACTGACTGGTGAGTTCATATCCATATTAATACAGTATTTTTAATAAAATATTTTAGCACAGCATTTCATTTAAGATTTTCATTTCTTGTTTTATATAGATTGTTGGGTTAAAAAAATGATATTACTGTTTTTTTTTCAAGAGATTAAATTAAAAATGTCTCTAATTCTTTCTCCTTTTTCTTTCATCAAAAGTAATTTTTGGCACATAAATGCATTGCACAACTTTTTTCTTTTACCAGTTTTCATAAACATATTTTCATATTTTCCTACACACACACACACACACACACACACACACACGCACACACTAAAAAGTGTTTTAAATGGAAAACCTTTATTAAATCCTGTCTTTCATTTCTTTGTCTCTTACTCTGATGTGCATAGTCATTGCTCACTACTATTAAAATGAAGATAACAGACTTTCTAAGTGAGGGGGAAAATCTTGCCAACACCAGCAGATTCATTTTATCAGTTATATTCCTTAAAAATAAAAAAGAAATTATCCATAATTTACGTTTTTCTTATAGAAGGAGTAAAAGTTGGTGGGAGATAATTTTTAAAAACTTACAAAAGATTTCTTTAAAAAAAAAAAAAAAAGAAAAAGAAAATCAGATTTTTGTTTTCTTTAAAAAATTTCCCGGATAAACAATATTTATTGCTTCGATGTCCATCACTGGATAGCTGGGAGAAAAGTGGCCACCCAGGTAGTGTCTAGTGAGTTGATAGGATCAAGACACTGGGCATAGCATTGATTAGAGAGAAACCATGTCTGACAGAGCAAGGCAAATACGCAAACATGGACATTATATGATAGATGACTGTCATATTGGGATCAGCAGCCATGGTGATGATGAAGATGATGATGGAGATGAAGACATTATTGGTTGGAAGGAGATGCCAATAACTGGACAACATGGCAAAAATTGTGTTAGGGGCTGGAAGCTGTTTAGCAGTTCTACTCAATAATAGCAGACAAACTCTAAACATCTGGGTAATTGATTGCAACAACAACAGAAGTCATGACATTCCAAATCATTTCTGTTGTAAAAATATTTTTTCAAAATCAGCAAAAAATTAAACGAAGACAAAAGTACCACTAGCAGATTACTAGTGACACCAATGCAAGTATCAGTAACTTTATTTGTTTTACAGTTTTTCCATTGGTCAGTGTAGAATTTGGGCATGCATCACAATTTTCAGGGCTGGTATGACTGGACAGGATTTCTGTCTTAAATTGATTGCGCACTGGTTGCGCACTGTTGATGCTTCTCTTCTCTTAAGGATTGAATGGCGTCCGAACCCCATCAAAATGACAAGGTTTTTTATTTGCAATGAGTGGTTAGTGGGTTTTGTTGTTGAATCGTTGTTAAATCGTTGTTATGATCTGGCTGGCAGCTGTTGACAGTCCTGGCTATATTAATTTATATATATTATTATTGTTGTTGTTGTTTAGCACAAGCACTGTAAGCTTCACATCCTGTGGCCAGCTCTATCATAGGTCCAGGGAATAGTCAGCACAGATGTCATCGTTGATAGTCATCAAGGGGACGCACTATTGTCTCTACAAGAATTCAAAACAAAGGCATATGATTAAATAGAATATAAGAAACAGTTTTTCAAATATAAAACAAATTAAAACAAAAGTAAAGTTCTGTTGAAGTGCAAAGGCGTTGTAAAACTAATTTACTAAGTTTGAATTCTGGTTGAAACTGATTGTCACTTTGATACGGATAACTTTGGTAAAGATGCAACTTTACCGCTTCTCTGTGTCCCATCACAATAGTAAAGAGAGAAAAAGAAAATTAACTTACCACCTGATGTTAACAAATGAAAGTCAATAATTAAATCATAAGAAAAATGGCTTTGAAATATATGTCATATATTATACTTTTCTACAAACACTATGTCAGTTTTTATTATGCAAATTAGTTTGAAACAAAAAGAAATTAACAGTCTTAGCAGAATAAACTTTCAACCAATGTAGCCTTTGACATCAGCAGACAATGAATGCTGAATTTACAGAAGAGAAAATATGAAATATATTTCTGTAGTCACAAAGACAAATGCACATGAATAACTCTCCCTGTAAAATAACCTTGGTAACTGCCATTCTTTTATTTCTTTCCTACTTCTGATGCTCAAACATCTACCACCTCCATTATTTAAATATAGTATCCTCTGCACATTTGTTACTTCTCAGTTTCTTCTACATGCACTTTCTATGCTTAATTCAAGGGTCACTGATAAAATCAAAAATCAATAACACATTACAGAAGAACATAAAGATCTATTCTATTTACACCGACATTGAAAGAAGTTTCTTTATCTCATTTCATTATCCCTCTTTCACATAGGATGTGACCTTGAAAGAAAATTTAATATTCTACTTTTGAAATATATCCTTTAATAATTCTGTGTGAAAGGTTTCCTCTATCAGGTCCCTCTCCAAGAATATCCTCTTTACCACTTCTGGAATTTCAGTTGTCTCCACTTATAGTAATTTCTCTCCATAGAGTTTTACTTTTTACTTCAATCGGGCTATCAGTCTGAAAAAGATGAATATCCTAGGATAGGATGTAGATGTGCCACCAATCCTTACCATTGACAACCATGAGCTGGAAGTTGTGAACCAGTTCATGTACCTCGGGTCTACAATCAGCAGCGACCTCACCCTGGACACAGAAATAGACAAGAGGATTGGGAAAGCAACAACCACATTCACTCACCTCACCACGCAAGTGTAGAACTCCAAGCTCTCTGTCAAGACAAAGATGGCAGTCTACAATACTTGCAGGAATGAGACATGGACAACATATGTCAAGTAGGAGAAGAGACTGAACACTTTTCATTTGAGGTATATCCTAGGCATATTGTGGAAGGACAAATTGCCCAACACTGAAGTTCTGTTCCATGCCAGCCTAACAACTATGTTCACTTTACTCAGACAGCACAGGCTCAGATGACTGGGTCATGCTTGTCATATGGGGGATGGCCGAATTCCCAAAGACATCATCTATGGGGAACTTTCAAATGGTAAAAGAGACGTCGGTCATCCTCAGTTGCACTACAGAGATATCTGTAAGAGGAACATAAAGACACTTGAGACCAAGGAGGACCTTTGCTGCTGACCATTCTGGGGGGGAGAAACACCCTGACTAAACAACTAATGTCAGGACAGGAGAAACTGAAGAATGCTGCAGCATAGACAACACAGACGATTCACAGGTGTGACTTGTGTGACAAAGACTCCAACTCATGCATCAGCCTCTGTCCAGCCACAGGTGGCAATGTTCCAGAGAAGCAGATGAGTGGGATCAAATCTATGGTTATTGATGATTGGTGGTGGGGGGGACTTGTTGAGTTACTCTTTCAAGTCCACAGTCAATCATTGTCAGCTACAGCACCTGTTAGTAATGAGTCATGTCAACAACTACTTTCTTTGTTCACTTTCTCATGTACTTTTCTCATCTTATCCATCCCACATGATGCAGGTTATCTAATTCTTTCAAAATCTTCAGAACAACATAATGTAACCATTCCCTTCAAAAATTATTTCACTACTCCAATTAAGGTACTCCATTCTATTGAGAGTATTGGCTTTATTCCTCTTAAAGGGCACAAATATTAATTACAACTTCAGATTAAATTCCTTGATCAATTCTCCCCAAATTCCTAAATAATAATTTCCACAGCTCCCTTTCTTTTCACTTTTTCACTGGTAATTATTAATTTCAGCCATCTAATCACCAAAGCCAAGTCAGTTAAAATCAATCTCAATCTCTCTCTCTCTCTCTGCATGTTAAGTTTACTTTCTTCAGTACAGCATCTGTAATGATATGATTATAATCTTTTTTTTTATTTGGCCATGCTATAATCTCCCTAAATGATTATAAATCTTTATCACAACTTTAAACCGCCCATTGCCAGACTCTTGAAATGATGCCACTATTGGATTTCAGAGATCCGCTTCCTTTTACAGTTTCAGGCCATTTTGCAGTCAACCACAACTTTTGGAGATGAAATCCAAACTCAAGTGAATACACTTTCATTTCATCATCAAAATTTCTGGCCTTCTTTATTTTCTCTGCCTCTCTCAATACAATATTCACTTGGCACAGAATTCAAACCAAATCTTAATTTGGTTAGGCAATATGTCTTACCTTTGTAATTTACCAGTTGATATTTCCACAACTTCTCAAATGTCAGTGTCCTATATCCCTGCATATATTTGTAATGTCACCCATGTAACATTTCATGTGGGTAAGAAAATGTCTACTCAGATATATGTATCTGTTATTTATAGTAATAAGAAATTATATCAGATTTAAAAATACATTAATTGCTTAAATTATTTTGTTTATATTTTGGGTATGAAAATATAAGTTAACAGATAAAGACAAGGGAAAGTAAAAACAAAAGATTGGCATTTCTTGAGCCTTGCTTTGCTTCCATGGCTGAATGGTAAAGGCATACCTGGCTAAAAGGTGGTTTGCCAGAAAAATGGTAGGCACGTTCAATCTCTTTGAATAGCTACCAAGGCTAATAGATGGTAATTTCAGTTTTTTGTATTAAGAAAAAACAAGGAAAAAATCAGAGATGTCTACTAAAAACACACGTATCGACTAAAATAACATTTGACCGTAAAATAAGAAATAATGTCAGATAAAAAAAAAACATTCATTAATTGCTTAAATTAATTTTTTTCTTGACTTAAATATTTTTTTCCATTTTCATATACATATATTTTAAAGATGAAGCACAAGTTTAATATTGGATTAATATCTAGAAAGGCTGAAGGCCATTTTATTCATTTGGTGGTTTTGAAAACTTTTTTCACTTTGTAGAATGCGAATGAACATTGTCTTGCATGAAGATACTTTGCATTGTAACCTATAGAATTTATTTAACAAAAGAACTTACAATAATTCTCTGCAGAAATGTTTAATTAATAAATAAATTTAAATATTAATAAATAAATTATTGTAGATATTTCTAATACTTTATTTATTAAAATTAAAAAATTTATTTATTATTTCTAAATAAATAAATATTAAATATTTCTAATACATAAGATGAAATTCTCATAATATATTTACCATATATGTTGGTGAATACCAATTTTATTGTGGAAACATTGAGTTGCAAATAAAATGTGACATTGTGTGAAAACAAATAGCAGTAGGCATCTGTCTTGTGAGAGAATGGCACCACCCACTGACGGAGACTCATTGAGGTCATGATGAAGTGTACAGTTATGGCTGAGCTTTCTGACAATTAATCCAAATAGTGTTGCTGTTTTACTACCTTGATTCTTAACCTTTGCACACCAAACCATGTCCATAATTACATCAAACAGGAGGTTCAAACCTAGATCTTCCAAAACAAATATAGACTTCAAGTTCTCCATATCTATGTTCTAACTGACCTGAAGTTAAACTCCATCTTTAAGAGGTCAAACCTGACCTAGTGTTACTGTTTGAAACGTATCAGTCAATTTACCCCGATTTCAAGAATTCATAATCTCTGGCCGTTTGCCTTTAATCATGAAACAATACCCTCTAAATTGCCATGATGCCTATATCATGGATGGGTTTCCATCTAGTAGAGACTCTGAATATGAGGACTGATTTCCCATTGATTTTGTATTGCCCTTGTTCATCGTATTGTCTTTTGTCATTACTATCTGACATCCTCAGGATGATGGAGTTGTGATATTTGACCCAATACTCAAAAAGTTTGATGTTATTTTCTATGATCATTCACATTTATATACGTAGTGATTTCAATGTTCACCAAGTGTAGTGGTTAGTCAACTCAAGCAAAATCTATGAATAAGGTAAATATTGTCATGACTTCTCCATTGTATACAAGCTGATCAAGATCACAGATAAACCAAATCATGTTCCTGATATAGCTAGGCAATATGCAAATATTCTAGACCTCTTTTTTACCTCCTGTTCTGGAAAATATTACTCTGTACTGTCACCTTCCCTGGGCCAAACAATAGGCATCCTTCAATATCCTTCATCGTACAATTTTTCAATATGCTAAAGCTGACTTGGATACTTTCAGACCTTCCATTATGGAAGCTTTGTGGTGGCACGGAGCAAGCGAAGGACCGGATATTAACCCTCAGAGGTTTAGACAGCAAATGACCAATACTGGTCTCTGCGCACCCGGCTCCACGCAGAATTTCCGGTGGAAAACTAAAAAGAAATAAAAAGAATGATAAACAATTTTCCACCAATTAAACAGCTCCGCGCCATACCCAACAGTTTGTTTCAGCAGACTGACTCTGATCCGAAGGGCACACATAAATAGAGCGATAAATTCACTTCTAAGACAGAAAGCTTTGAAGTACCGTCAGTGAATGTCGCTACGCTTTTCTCACCCATCAAACCCGATGCCTTCAGCCTTCCTTCACCAACGGAGATATCAAAGGACTCCTACCAACCCATTGACCTCACCTTTCATCTCCTGTGACCAGCACGTCATGAACTTAAGTATTAACAAAAGACACTTATATTCTTTTAATAATCGGATTTCTCTTCTATGAATGAACATTTTGTAACGGATTTTGTGCGTGTAAATCAAGAAACATTGTACTATTCATTGATGTTGCATTTAAATACAAAGTGTTTTTGATATACCCTTCTCTTTCGTATGTTATTTTGTTTATGTTATGGTGACCTCAATTTGATTGCTTGTTGAACCTTTAGGCCAAACTAGCGGCTGTCCCGAAGGACTGCTACTATTTATCTACCTTCTGATACAAGCAACAATTAACAACGGGAACTCTACCCCCCCCATCACAATAAGTGGTGACCAAGACGTGATTTTAACACATATATATACACGCACGCACGCACAAAAAAAAAAAAAAAAAAAAATTGAACTGTCACAAAATTAGAATTTTTATTCAACACAAACCAAAAACATGGCAGATGACGCTGAAGAAACTACAATTAATCAAAACCAACCAATCCAAGCTGTTGCGATAAAACCACCAAACTTCATTGAATCAAACGTAATAGCTTGGTTTGCGATAATGGAGGCGCAATTTAATATTGCAAATATAAGACAGACCAGTCAAAAATTTTTTAACACTTTGGCAGCTCTCCCTGTGGACGTAGTAGGAAATATACAGCCAACTATACTGCAATCAAAAGATTACGACGCACTAAGAGAAGCAGTGACGGGCGCTTACGAGAAAACAAAACCAGAGATGCTGGACAAATTAATGTCGTCATCGACTGTAACAGGTCGTCCCTCAGTATACCTGAATGAACTTATGTCATTAGCAAGCCGAATTGGCGTAGGGGACGATATCGTACGTCACAAATTTATTCAAGCCCTACCTCACTCCATTAAACCAGTGGTAGCGGCACAAGTCGATTTAGACACAGATCGCCTTGGAAGAATGGCGGATGACTTACTATTATATTTTAACAAACAAGACACCGCACATATTCGACAGATTTCGGGGAAGCAAAGGGATGAACAGCAAAATAAAAATGAAACTAAAAGGATACATGGCTGTTCCCACAGTGAAAATAAATTCCCTACCAGTGTTCGCCCTTTTAACAAGGACCAAAAACCTCTAATTTGCCGAGCGCATTTATACTTTGCGGAACGTGCAAAATTTTGTAAGCCGTGGTGCAGATGGCCAAATAAACGGAATGTTCAAATGCAACCCAACTCTCGCCCAAATTCACCAGTTCCTCGTGAGATTTCGGAAAACTAACTAGGCGAGAGGTGTTAGCTTCCATTTCCTCGCCGCTTCTCATTGTAGCCGCACGGTTAGGAGCTCAAAGTTTAAATTTTATTGTGGATACAGGAGCTGCCGTATCTATACTTCCGAAGAGATATTTAAGCGGAGCTGTAACATACCCAACCAATATCTCTTTAGTGTCTGCCAACGGTCAAAAGATTGAATGCTCAGGACAAGCAGTACTGAATCTAACACTACGGAACCTCAGACGAGAATTTACCTGGACATTTATAATAGCCGAAACTGCTCAGCCACTCCTAGGATACGATTTCCTAAACCATTTCGGGCTAATGGTGGACTGCACAAACAATAAGCTGATTGATAAAATGACTAATAGACAATCCGATGCACATCCATCGTCTATTATCATGAATATAGATTTAGTACCGAATAAAGATGCTAACAAAATGGTACGAGCAATTCTGGAGAAATACCCAAACTTAATTTCTCCTCATCGCGACACGAATGCAACAAAACCAAAGATATTCCATAGAATAGAAACTGGTAGCAACCCTCCTACTTTCTCCAGAGCCAGACAATTATCAGCTCAGAGATGTGAAATTGCAAAAGAGGAATTCAAAAAACTCCTAAAGGCAGGAATAATTTCCCCTTCAAACTCTGAATGGAGTTCAGCCTTACATATGGTACCGAAGTCAGACGGCACATATAGACCTGTTGGCGATTACAGACATTTAAATACCATAACAAAAGCCGATCGATATCAAGTCCCAAATATAAATTCCTTGTCTTCGAAGCTTCATAATAAGAAGTTCTTTTCAAAGATAGACCTGTCGTCTGCTTATCATCAGATACCTGTACATCCGGAGGATGTTTGCAAGACAGCCATCTCTACCCCTTTTGGGTTATTTGAATATAACTATATGCCTTTCGGACTACGGAACGCATCATGTACTTTTCAGAGAATGATGGACAATATCTTTCGTGATACTGATTATACCTTTGTATATATCGACGATATCCTTATATTCTCAGAAGATGAAGAAACTCATTCCAAGCATATCGACCTAGTACTACAAAAACTGAGTGAGTACGATTTTAAAATTTGTCTCTCCAAATGCATATTTAGTGCTAATGAATTAGACTTTTTAGGATTTCATATTTCTGCTAGTGGTCTCAAACCCAGTGCTAAAAAGTTGAATGAATTAAGTGAATTTCCTCAACCAAACGATTCCAAATCACTACGCCGATTCATCGGAATGGCAAATTTTTACAGAAAACTTGTGCCAAATTTCAGCGATATCATACTACCTCTCACGGAAAAAATACGTTTAAACCAAAATTCCAAGTCATTAACCCTAACAAAGGAAGAAATTGAATCTTTCGAAAATATGAAAAAGTCTTTATCAAATGTAACTGTTTTGGCTTTCCCCAGCTCGAAAGCTAACAACTATCAACTTGTAACAGACAGTTCGAATTATGCGGTGGGTGCAGCACTTCATCAAATGATTGATAATCAACCCATCCCCATAGGTTTCTTTTCAAAGAAATTATCCCAAACCCAACAAAAATATTCTACTTTTGACAGAGAACTACTAGCTGCCTATCTAGCAGTACTCCATTTTAAACATTTAATAGAAGGCAGAAATGTAATGTTACTGACGGATCACAAACCACTTTGCAGTGCTTTTAAAAGCCAGTCTTCCTTAAAATCAGATAGACAACAGCGTCACCTCTGTTTTATCAGCGAATATGTAAATGACATTTCACATATAAGAGGTTCACAAAATATAGTAGCTGATTGTTTATCACGACCTGTCAACGCGATCACTATTGATATATGTGACTTACAAGAAATAATGAAGCATCAAGCTACTGACAATGAAATTCAGGCATTCAAAGATCAACTGAAACCATACACAATAAATCAAAATGAAACCATATTATGTGACACGACATTACCTTTTCCACGACCTTTTGTGACTGAAAAGCTCAGAAAATCGGTATTTGACAGTCTGCATAATCTATCACATCCAGGAATAACATCTTCAAGAAAAATAATAAAATCCAGATACTATTGGCCGAAGATGGACAAGTCAATAAAAACCTGGTGCACAGAATGCCAACACTGCCAACAAGCAAAAATAATAAAACACACAAAGAGCAAAGTAAATCCATTTGAATTACCTTCCAGTCGTTTTGAAACGGTGCATGTGGATATTGTCGGTCCCTTACTACCAGTAAAGAACCAAACTGACCCTTATTTTTCACCATATCGATATTTATTAACATGCATTGATAGAAATACGAGATGGATAGAAGCATGCCCAATAACAGAAATTACGGCAAAATCAATATCAACGGCTTTTGTCAATCTGTGGATCTCCCGATTCGGGGTTCCTCTTCATGTCGTTACGGACAGAGGAAGCCAATTTGAATCCGAATTATTCTCAGAACTATCAAAAATAATAGGCTTCCACAGATTACGAACAACGGCGTACCATCCGCAAACGAATGGATTAGTTGAGCGAGCACACAGAACTTTAAAAACGGTTATTATAGCCAGGAAAGAATCGTGGTTGTCAGCTCTTCCTATCGTCCTTTTGGGAATGAGGATAACACCTAACGAATCAAACTATTCTTCATTTACTGCAGTAACAGGGAGTCATGCACAAGTCCCCCGATTGTTAATTGACTCTATCAAGAACGAGAATAGTGAAATGACAAACTCGCACGTTAAAATTCTAGCCGACGAGATGCAAAAATTTGACATGGACAAATTATCCAGGGGACACCTGCATACAATACCTAATTCTTACATTCCAAAAGATTTACAAACATGTAAAAGTATCTGGCTAAGAACAGACAGAGTAAGAAAGCCATTGGAAGCTCCATACACAGGTCCATTCCAAGTATTAAGTCGTCATGAAAAATATTTTACTATTAAAAGATCGGATGACGTACATAGTAATGTTTCAATAGATAGACTAAAACCTGCATATATTTCTGAAAATATAAAATCAAAAGATTCCATTGGATCAAGACCGGATTTGGATAACTCCCTATCTTGTTCCGAAGAAACTAATGATAACAAACCAGAAACTAGAACGAAGTCCGGTAGAACGGTTAAATGGAAGAAAGAAAACACATATTTTTATTACTAAAAAAAAAAAAAAAAAAAAAAAACAACAACAACAACTCCGTTTACTGGGCCGAAAGTTATGTGGTGGCACGGAGCAAGCGAAGGACCGGATATTAACCCTCAGAGGTTTAGACAGCAAATGACCAATACTGGTCTCTGCGCACCCGGCTCCACGCAGAATTTCCGGTGGAAAACTAAAAAGAAATAAAAAGAATGATAAACAATTTTCCACCAATTAAACAGCTCCGCGCCATACCCAACAGTTTGTTTCAGCAGACTGACTCTGATCCGAAGGGCACACATAAATAGAGCGATAAATTCACTTCTAAGACAGAAAGCTTTGAAGTACCGTCAGTGAATGTCGCTACGCTTTTCTCACCCATCAAACCCGATGCCTTCAGCCTTCCTTCACCAACGGAGATATCAAAGGACTCCTACCAACCCATTGACCTCACCTTTCATCTCCTGTGACCAGCACGTCATGAACTTAAGTATTAACAAAAGACACTTATATTCTTTTAATAATCGGATTTCTCTTCTATGAATGAACATTTTGTAACGGATTTTGTGCGTGTAAATCAAGAAACATTGTACTATTCATTGATGTTGCATTTAAATACAAAGTGTTTTTGATATACCCTTCTCTTTCGTATGTTATTTTGTTTATGTTATGGTGACCTCAATTTGATTGCTTGTTGAACCTTTAGGCCAAACTAGCGGCTGTCCCGAAGGACTGCTACTATTTATCTACCTTCTGATACAAGCAACAATTAACAACGAGAACTCTACCCCCCCATCACCATAGCTTCTCTCTCAGTATTCTTCAAAAATAGAACTAGAACAGAGGCTCTTTCATGTCTCAATGGATTCTTTCTCCCATGAAGAGTTTTATCCCTCACAAAAATTATCAGCAAATAGCCAGCCTTGGTTCATGCCTGAATACTGCTACCATATCTCATCATAACCACTACTACCATCTCTATCACTGTGAATGATGTAGCAAAACTCTTGCTGCATTCAGAACCACCTGCAATTATTGCAGCATCAGTTATGTGCAGTCAGTCCAACTTAAAGTTGAAAACAAAAAAATTAGTTTCCATAAGTTCTGGAAAATAATCAACAAGATTCTTAACAGATGTAAATCATCAGTGCCTAAGCTTTTTAAAATGAAATTTACCTCAAACTATCTGTCTGACAAGGCATTTTTCCTACCTGACATCCTCTCATAAAGCAAAACTTTATGATATCTTGGGAAGTTTCCAGGCTCATCAAAAGCTTTGACTCCACAAATGCTACTAATTTGGATAAAATCCTTAACCTAGAGTTATTTCCAATCTTGGCAAAGTTGTTTAACTGTTGCTATGTTTTCAAAAATGTGGGTGAGTGCCCACACCCACTACAATATTATTCCATCACCCTCCTTAGTGTCATCAACAAATTCTGTGAGTATAGAAGGTTGTTGATCACCTCAACAAAAAACAAACTCCAATATAGATTTTACTCCTCTAGGTACACGGCTGATATCATTATACACAGAAAGAGTGAACTACTCAATAATAAATTCCTTATGAAAGTGATTGCCTGAGATAGCTTAAAGAACTTTGTTATGCAAACTATTCAGTTATGGTATCTCTGTAAGAGTCTTTTTAATTATGAAGTCTTTCCTCTCATGAAGATCATTATTAATAGCCAGTCGTCTGAAGCCCTTGACATCAATGCTGGCATCCCCCAAAGCTCTCTGTTTGGTCCTACTGTCTTTTTGCTTTATATTAACAATCTGCCTAAAAGTATTCTCAAACTGTTAGTAGATATATATGCAGTGAATACCAGAGTTTATGGGTGCACTGACAAAAAATCAAGATGATCTATCCTCTGATCTGGCTCTAACAGTTCAGGGGTGGGATTGGTCTGTAACTTTTGATACCTCCAAAACCAAGATAGTAACATTTCATCACCAAATAGATTCTGAATTTTCTCCAGTCCTGATGAATGACTGAAGTATTGAACAGCATGTGGGACTCAAATTCATCCTAAACCTCAAGTAGAATGCATATAAGCACACTGAAAAAAATTGTTAGTTTCTTGTGCCACTCCTGGAAGTATCTGACTGCTTTAGCCATGTTTAATCTTTACAAGATTCAGATCAGACCAAAAATGAAGTATTGCTGCCACATCTGAACTGGAGCCACCCACTTCTAACTTTCCAGAAATATTAAATATTTTTGTTTAAACACAGTATTTACTAAGCTTACCTTACTTAGTCTAGCACAAGGTTGAAAGTGTGCAGCACACAGTGAAAACTGAAGACATTGCACAATCAGTACTTTTCTGCAGAGGAGAGTTTTATAATAAAAATTGGATTAACAAACTGATATTTTTAAAAATCCTCTTGGGCATTAGAGTATATGATAAAAAATACTATTAAGGAGAGAGGACAATAAAATAATAATAATTAAGAAGACAGATGATAATGATTGACATTGCGTTTAAATTTTTGAATATCAAAGTTGACAGGGAAGAAAGAAGATGGAAGAGAGTTCCACATTTGAGAAGTGTGATAGAAGAAACTCTTAGCAAGGAACTTATGGTGACATCTAGCAGCCATTTCAATTGTAAAACGATGAGACCTTTCTACCAATCTAGTATTGCACTTAAATCCACAAAATGTTCATCAGAACAATTACCATGAAAGTATTTATAGAAAAGGAACAGGGCAGCTACATTACAGCAGTGGGAAAAAGATTGAAGCTGGGATGCTAGTTCAGGACTAATAACATTGCAGATTATTCTCTGACCTTTATCAAGACTTTCTAAATATACAGCAGAAACACCAGACCAGATGTGGCAGCAATATTCAAATCAAGGACAAGTGGTAGACATAGATACGATGGATATATTCTGGCAAGAAAAATTATCTAGAACGACAAAGTGAACTAACTTTCTTACCTGCAGATTTAGCAATTGATTCATTATAGCCTTTCCACTTCATGTCACCTTAGTACAAGAAGGTGCAATGAGTCATTCTCCAGTAGGTTATCATCAGCCGTGCCGGTGGATGGTAAAAAGGATTCTCTCAGATGATTAAAAGAGAGCCGTCTTTGAGGCATTCACATTAACAAGCCCCACTCCTTGCTGCATTTGCAGAGGGCTTCATCTTTTAAGATCAGCTGACAACTTGACTTTATCAAAGTGATCAGACTTACTATTAAGACATAAAACATAGTTATGTCATCAACATAGATAAAGAGTTGTGGACTGATGATATCAGGAAGATCATTTATGAAAATTAGAAAGAATGTACATTATTTATATTATTCGGACTATTGGCCTCATCTTTGTCGCCATATATATTACAACGTTTTGGCCATTGTACACTCCGGCCTACTTCAGGTAGTTGAAATGTTGAAATGAACCCTTTATTTCACTCACTGGGGTAGACTATTGCAGGGATACCATCAAGCCCACATACTTTGTAAGGATCCAGTTTAGATATGATAGCAAAAACAATGTACAGAGTTATATGAATATCACTCAATAGAGACTCAGTTCTAAGTGGAAAGTCAGGCAAGGATTCTCCAGATGAGCCAAGAGTAGAATTTGAAAAGAATTTACAAACAAAACATTCTGCTTTATCAGCAGATATCAACACCTCAAATTGAGTGAAGAGAGGAGTGGATGGAAGACTTACTCCTATTTAAAACACTATTACAGAGCCACCAGTAATCACATGAAACAAACTTGTTTGAGGTAATACATAACTTCATTCTATCAGCAAACAAAGACATAACCTATTTGAGGGCATATTTACAATATTACACATTTTCTTTGGGTCATGTCACTGGATCTAACTAACACCTTTCTCCTCCTTGAGTACATCTGTGTATGAATTTCTGGGTATTATAAACCTAATGTCTTCAGCACTCATTTTTTACCAGTGCTCATATTGCAATTTTTGCTGTTATCAAATCCACGTTTTCACCATTTTTGTTGTTATTATTGCTTTTCTCTGGCACTCCTTATTACTGGTTCCCATATTGTATTCATTTCTATGCTTGGTCGGCTCAGGAGATTTTTGTGGTCTAGCATATGTGCTGATTCCTTAAGTTTATGAATTTTCCAATGATGTTCTTTGTCTATGATCTCAACCTGATCCCACAAAGGGCGGTGATCTCCCTTCTCTCTCCATCTGTGGTCAGCCACGCCTGATTTTTCCACTTCTCCTCGTGTTACAGCTTTCTGGTGTTCTTGAAGCCTTACCTTAAGGGGGCGGCCTGTCTCCCCCTTTATATTTCTTTCCGCAGCTGCACGGGATAGAGTACACACAGTCTTTAGTCATGTTCTCCTCTATGGGGGGGGGGTCTTACTCAGGAGAGATATCTGCGAAGTGTTGTCAAGCTTTTGAAAGTTGTCCTGATGTTATATGAACTGCAGATCCTTTGTATTTTCTCTGATAACCCCTTCACATAAGGCAGTCAGACTGTTTTCTGAGTGTTGTTGTCCTCCTCTTGTACCCGCCTATCCTAATTTGGGGGGGCTGCTGCCACGTACCCAGGGTAGTTGTTACGATGTAGGGTATACTTATACTGGCCAATTCTTTATCTAATGTCTCTGGGTTGCTCGGTGTTGTAAGCAGTGGACGATCCCTTTCTTTACACTGTATGGATGGTGGGAGTTGAAATTGGGGTACTGTCCGGTGAATGTCAGTTTACGGTATACAGATGTCTTGAACTCATGCTCTGTTCGAGATATTAGAACATCCAGGAATGGGAGTGTACTGTTACTCTCTTTCTCCATTGTGAACTGTATCGAAGGTCTTATTGAGTTCACATGGTCCAGTAGAACCTGAACATCTTCCTGGTGTGACCAGAGTATGAAGGTGTCATCTACGTACCTTAACCATATAGTTGGCTTTAGAGATATAGATTCTAATGCCATTTCTTTAAAGTATTCCAGGTATATATTTGCCATTGCTGGTGATAATAGCGAGCCCATTGCTAAGCCCTCATCCTGTCGATATAAGTGTGATCCCATTCTGAAGTATGTTGTCAACATCTGCATCAGATTATCTATTGGAATACTGGTCCATTCATCTAGGGATGAGTCAGAGGCCAATCTGTCTCTGACTACTGAGAGTGCCTCTTCCGTGGGTATCTTGGTGAACAAACTCACCATGTCCAAGCTCACCACCTGGTTGGATAGGATGGGAGCATCTTTGATTATTTCCACGAAGTGGGTGGAGTTTCGGACATATGAAGGAGACTTTCTGATCAATGGGTCAGTTATATCTACAAGGAAGTGACTAAGAGGGTGGCACACAGTGCCTTGGCAAGTAACAATCGGCCTGAGTGGAATACCGTCTTTGTCAATCTTAGGGAGGCCGTATATGTGATGTAGCTTGGTGTAATGCTGCGATAACTGCCTATACATCTTAGGTACGAAGTGATCCTTGTTCTTGATTAGTATCTGTGACAGTTTGCGTTCCGGTTTCATTGTAGGATCCTTTTTCAGTTTGAGATCATAGACAAAGAAGACCATTGGAAAATTTGTAAACTTAAGGAATCAGCACATATGCTAGGCCACAAAAATCTCCTGAGCTGACCAAGCATAGAAATGAATACAATATGGGAACCAGTAAGAAGGAGTACCAGAGAAAAGCAATGATAACAGCAAAAATTGCAATATGAGCACTGGTAAAAAATGAATGCTGAAGACATTAAGTTTATAATACCCAGAAATTCATACACAGATGTCCTCAAGGACACATGGCACAGTGGAGAAAGGTGTTAGTTAGATCCAGTGACAGGACCCAAAGAGTATGAGTTCAATAGCCGGCTAAGGCAGTGGAGAACTTTCAGAGGGAAATTAACAGGAGATAACTGATAACTGACATCCATTAAATATGGCACGTGGAACTAGAACAGTCTACCCCAGTGAGCAAAATAAAGGGTTCAGTTCAACATTCCAACCACCTGAAGAAGGCCGGAGCATACAACGGACAAAACGTAATAAATATGGCGACAAAGATGAGGACAATAGTCCGAATAATATAAATAATATACATAATACCTCATCTCAGAAATATAGACAGATAGAAACAATGTATGTCCTAGGGAACACCTGCATTTATGCAAAAAGATCTAGAAGAGTGGCCATTCAAGATAAGTTTGATTTTGTGATTTGATAAGAAAGATTGAATCAGTTCAAAAATTTGTCCAGAAATAGCATAACATTTCAACTCCATAACCTTTCAACTTGTAAAGAAGACCAGTAATACCAAACACTGTCAAATGTCTTTGAGATATCCAAAGCAACAACCCAAACTTCACTATTTTCATCTAAAGCTTAACAGACTCTTTCAGTCACAAACAGGTGTCTGTTGTGATCTGAATTATCATGCTGGTACACCCTGAAAAAGTGATTCACATGGGCTATAGCAGCTGAACAGACTGGTGTGAACCAAGAAGAAGATTGTGGTTTCACTTGATATTTATGAGAAGGAACAGAAGCATCAATGCTGGCTTTAACCCAAGAAGAAACCTCTGTAGCAGGAGTAAGGTTAAGAATATCAATTCAAGGGGCATCTTGAATAAAGTCATGAAATGAATCCCAGTCAGTATGCTGGTAACAGAAAGAAGTCTTATGAATAGGAGGTTCCTTTCTAATTGATGATTCAAAAGAGATATCAATAGAGACTACAGCGTGATCCAAATTGCCAAAAGGACAGAATTGTGATGTGCGACAAGAACTAAATGTTGGAAAAATTTTCAAGATATACATTATATGATAAATATATCATGTGAATTTCAGCTTAAAATATCAGTTTTTATTACGTATATTTACAATAACTTATTTACTGATGTGAGATTTTATTAGGCAATATGAGCATTGGACATTTACATATTTTTTTTATTTGAATTTATCCCATGCAAGGCAGTAAAGCCACTAAGACACAAGGGGTTACTGGGTATGAAAGAATTAGAAAACAGGAGAGCATGAGTGAGAACAATAGAAGAGCAATCAGGAAGATAGTAGATAATGACCAACATTGCATTTAAATTTTTGAAAATCAAATTTGGGCAGGAAGCATGGAGTCGGAAGAGAGTTCCACAAGCGAAAAGTGCAAGAAACTGTTAACATAAAGCTTACAATTACATCTAGCCAATTCAACAGTAAACTGATGAGATCTTGCCACCAATCTAGTGCTGCACTTAAATTCATAAAGTCTACATACCATAAAGTAAAGTACATCAGAAGAATTACCATGAAAGCATTTATAGGGTGGGAGAGTAACTGAAACCAAGATGTCAGGACCAATAAGATTACTGATTATCCTTTGGATTTTATCAAGAATCTCTAGATAAATAGCAGGAGCACCATACCATATGTGGCAGCAATATTCTAAGCAGGGGCTAATGGTAGACTTACAGATATTTAAGATACTGGAGAAAAATTGTCTAGATGACACAGTGAACCAACTTTCTTAGTAGATGATCTAGCAATGCATTCAATGTAGTCTTTACACTTCATGTCAGCTAAGAATGTTAGACCAAGAAGGCCTTATCGAAATGATCAGACTTAGTATTGTGACAGGAGTAAACGGTTGTGTCATCAGCATAGATACCAAAATGAGAGCTGATATCATCAGGAAGATTGTTAATGAAAATTAAAAACAAAGTGGGACCAAGGATAGATCCCTGGGGGACACCTGCATTAGTACTGAAGGATCTAGGATAGTGATTTTCACTTCACAATTTGAAAGACTGTATCAGTTCACAGATTTGTCCAGAGATACTGTAACTTTTTGTCCTGTGAAGAAGACCAGTACGCCAAACCCTGTTGAAAGCTTTCAAGATGCCCGAAGCAACAGCCCAAGCTTCACTATTCTCATCTAGATAGATTCTTTCCACAATAATTGTTAATACGTCATCAGTTGACCTAGAAAGATGACAGTCACCTTTCTTGTCTGAAAGAAGGCCCTGTGTTATGAGATGCTTAAACAATTCAGTATTGATTAGGGCCTCTAGTAGTTTGTCAAAAAGAGGTAGAAGGCTGATAGTTGGAAAGCTCAGACGGTTCACCTTATTGTAACAACAGATGAGGATTCCCAATAAGCAGGAAAACAAGAGACAGTGAGGCATTTATTATACATAGGTGCTGCAAGATATGAATTAAATAAGTAACAGGGAGGAAAATCTTTGTAAATTTAACTTTTTCTCTATTTAGCTGCTTCAGAAATTTTGGGGAAGTGAAATAAAGCAGAGTTGTTTCAATTTTTAAATTCTACATTGGTTTGTTTTTATTGGTTGGGTAGACATGATATGTTCCTTTTATGGTGTTAGTACATATATATCCATTTTTTTGTAGGCATCACATGTTTACCTAATGTTATCTGATAGAAGCTACAATATATATTTTAAATTACCTGCAATGCCATCAAAAATGTATAAAAATGTTCAGTCAGTTATGTGCCATGCATGATATATGCATAGGCGTTCATGTATCTTTTGATACATGACTGATGAGGCAGAATTTTCCCACAATAGGTCTTTCTGCAGTAGACCAGTTGCCATTTAAGGCTATAGAACCCAGTCTGTCCTGCTATTTACCCATAGCTGGAGGGAGAAGAAGAGGATTCATACCTTTCCCAAGGGTATTAGCACGTAAGTGAATGTAATGGATTTGACTGGAATTTGAACTCAGCTCTGTGATTCCTCAATCTGAACCGCTATCCATTACTCCAATGAACACAGCCCATGCCTAGAAGGATAAATAGCAAACATACAATAAATGGTTATCAGATGCACTTTTTCACATCAATATTCATAAAACCTACACTTAATGAATTGAATATAGGATCTGAACATTTGTAGATGATATTAACTTCCAGCATTCATCATATTTATCTTGCAATTAAAATATGCCCAATTTTTTAATATGTACTCAAATTATGCTAACATTTCAAGAATTAAATATACAGACACCATGAGGTAAACATATGAAGCCCCAAAAAATTGATACAAACTAATGCCATAAAATGAACATGTGATATCTACACAAGTAATGAAAAGAAAACAGAATAGAATTTAAAAATCAAAACAATTCTACATTATTACCCTTTACCCTGATGGACACAGGTTCGATTCCTGCCGAAAGGCAAACATTTTTCTTTAATAAGATTTCTTTTGTAGGTGAAAATAAATATACTGTTTAATAAATAAATGGAGCACTTACTTAAATACAAGTATCCACTAAAAATAATGTTTAAAGTGATACAAATCTGTCATATTAATAAAAATCCATTCTAATATATATATATATATATATATATATATATATATATATATATATATATTTTTTAAAGAGAGAGAGAGAGAGAGAGTGTGTGTGTGTGTGTGTGTGTGTGTGTGTGTGTGTGTGTGTGTGTGTGTGAATGAATACAAAAATCAACACTATGGTGACTGTCAGTTTCATACCACAATGGGATCTTTGGACTAATGCTCACTACTCCTTTAGCAGACTATATTCAGGTCACTTGGAAATTAAGGGAAGTGGATGAAGTTCTTTTGTTTAGGGCTAATACTTTGGGATATGTATGGTCATGACCTTTAGAATGCTTACTTTATATATATATATATATATATAGAAGAGTAATACATTTCAGATGCAACAAGGAAGGTCTTCAGTGATGCACTGTCTTCATAGCCGATTTCGGGTTTTGCATCATATCAGCTCCAACAGCAACCCCGACCTAATTCCACAAGATTCAGGCCGCCTCCTTGATAGCGTTTTGCTACGCACTTCGACATTGCAAAAAAGATAAATAAAATATGGCTAGGATTCCGACCGTTCTTATTGACATACGTCAGTCAACATCAGCCAATGAAATAAGGACTTTCCCCCCTTCCCTCCTATATAGTCTTGTATTTTGCTACATCCGGTTTTGATTTGTGCTATTTCCTGGAATTCGTAACGAGGTAAGCTGGACTCGTTCTTGCAAGGTTCAATCCAATGTTTTACATTTCATTAAATACTAATTCAATAACTTAACTCTACCACTTACATTACCCCCCCGCCAAAAAAAAAAAAACCTCAATAATTCTTACTATTCTATAACAATCTTTAAGTCTAACCCTATATGAAACCGTTCATTACAAAGTTATCTTGTACTATTTATTTTAAAATTTCTTACTAGTTTTGTAACCTATCAATTAAAACAGAACAATGGCCTAATCTAAGCAAGGAAAAATAATAATAAAAAATATTTAATTACTTTAAAACCTAAAAAGCTAAAGTAATATAGACTAATTTACGAAACCGTTCATTGCAAACTTGTCTCGTCGTACTATCTATTGAGATTTCTTACTAGTTTGTAATCTATGAATTAAAATAATACGATGACCTAATCTAAGCAAGGAAAAATAATAATTAAATATACTTAAATTATTAAAAAGATCTAAGAAAAGCTAAACTACTCAAATAAGTAACATATTCGCTTTTAATTATAAATATTATTCGACATGAATCTAGTAAATTAATACTAGTATTACCACTAACTTTTAAACTATGAACACTATGATCTAATTTTACATACATAAGAATTGAAATTGATACAAAAAAAAACAAAAAAAAAAAAACTCCTATGACCCTCCCCCAACGTGCACTTCTCAACACCCTCCATGCTGGATTAACTACCTTAAATTAAAATTCCTCAATATTACCTTATAGATTGACCCTCCTCCATTTCCCTAAGCATGTTTGGAACATTTAATTCTTCCACGGCTCTGATCTCTTAAGCCAAATCCACTTGGAAGCATTTAAAACTGCATTGGTAATGTCCTTCAACGCTCTCCCCCTCTCTGTACCCACTATGCCTATTTTTGCAAGAGCTCTACACAGTGACTGACCTGCAAAGCCCCTGCAACCAACTTCTATCGGATCATAGTGTATTCTCCATGACTTGCAACGACATTGTTCGACAAGTTCTTCGTATTTGGACCTCTTCCTCTCATTGGCCAGTGTGATAAACTCCTCCCATGACACCGACAGTTCCCAAATTATACACTGCTTCGTGTTGTCGGAGTGTAATATCAGATCTGGCCTGAGTGATGTTACGGCCTGTGTTTGGGGAATTTCAGCTGGGTCTTTAGGTCCACTATCAACTGCCAATCATTTGCGGTAGTTAACAGGCTCGTTCTCTCTCTCTTCTGTTTCTGAACCTTTACTCCAGTTTTGATGAAGTTAATTCGGTTTAGCGTCTTCCCGGGTTGATGTTTATTAGCCCTTATTGCTTTGGTCACCTCCTCTGCAATCACTTTAAGGGCTTGGTCGTGGCGCCACCGGTACCGACCATCACCCAAAGCTTTTGGGCAACTACTCAAGACATGTTGAAGTGACCCTTTCCTTGCACACAGTTGGCAATTGGGGGTATCGCTCTTCCCCCATATGTGCAGGTTCGTTGGGCTCGGAAGAACATCGTAGACCGATTTGATCAGAAATCTAATCTGGCTGACATCTGATCGCCAGCAATCTGACCAGGTATTTTTTTTCCGATCAATGTTCTCCCATTTTGTCCAGGCTCCCTGCTGACTTAGGCCGACCATTCTGCAGTACCGTGCTTCTTCTACGCTTGCACGGACTTCATCTTGGATGAGTTGTCGCCTTTCCTTACCTTTTGTTTAGTTTGCTGGGCAAAAATCCCAACCCGGCTTTGCCTTTAGCTATTGACCCCAGTATAGCTTTATGCCTAAGTCTCTCTTCCGCCACTTGCAACTCTCCCTTAGCGCTCCATTTCCTGCCCGATCTAGTCTGAATTCCAGCTGCTGCCACTTTTGGATCATTGGATTCTGCATATAGCAGCTGTTCTCTTGTTTTTGTGACTTTAAATTCTTCTATAATGCTACTAAAGGGGGAGGCGCAATGCGTTGCTGTTACCATAGAGGGCCGCACTACTTAAGCATCTCGGCAAACCGAGCCACCTTCTCAACCGATTGCTTATAGTTCTCTCTAACATTTCCACGGTGGTAATGGGGACATTATAAACTAGCAGCGGCCACAATATCCTGGGCAATACTGCATGCTGGAAAAGCCATGCCTTGAAACGCCCTGGCAATCCTGATTTGTCTATTTTTGTCAGCCACTCCTCAAGATCCTTTTTAGTCTGCTGGATTGCGGCCGTATCCTTCAGACCAGAGTTGAAGGTTTTTCCCAAGCTCTTCACAGGTTTTTCACTCAGGATCGGAATTGTTGCTCCTGCAACTGAAAAGTGGACTTTCTCCATGACTTTGCCTCTTTTTAATACTAGAGACCTAGATTTATCTGGTTTAAATTTCATTCTGGCCCAGGACATATTTTCTTCGATGCCCTTTAATAGCCATCTGCCTCCCATGACAGATGTCGTTGTCACGGTTAAATCATCCATATAGGCCCTTATCGGTGGTTGGCGAACTCCTGATTTAGACATGGGGCCTCGACATTCAACCTCTGCTGCCTTTACCAGCATGTTCATGGTCAAAGAAAATAAGACAGCAGACATATATATATATAATAAAAAACAAACACGGTTTTATAACATGTTGTTACCTATAACAGTACCATCTTGGATCACTAACATCGGACATGACATTTAAATGGAATGACTCTTATGAGTTAATTTATGTTAGCAAACTTTATTCATGTGTTGGTGTATGTGTATGTGAGTATGTAGGTAAAAAGGTTTTCCTAAATAACCAATATACAAAATCTGATAGTTTTCTGATATTTTTATATACCTAGGGATATATGTAGACTTAAGAGATATATACGCGTTAATCACTCCATGGGTTTTTAATATTGTTAACATTTTCTTCCTCAGTGTTTTTTAAGTACAAATTAGTTTAATTCTACCCATCTATTTTTATATGTTAAATGTATGTATGGATGGATGTGTATTTTTTTACCTTTTAATTTATATATATATATATATATATATATATATATATATATATATAAACTCATGGGGAAATTGTTCTAGGGTGGAAAGACCCTACAAAGAAATAAGACAGAAATTAACGATAGAACATGGAGTGATTTGTAATGGGGATCTGGTAGTTCCCCCAGAAACACGAAGAAAATTGGTAATAAAAAGTGTACATGATGATATACACTGTGGAGTAGCGGCTACACAAAAAGGATAAAATTTGAAGCATGGTGGCCGGGATATTCAAGAGATGTCGAAGAATATATAAAAAGGTGCAAAAAATGTAAAGAATTAAGAAACTTTACACAGACTACTTTACATTCGTGGCCTCCATGGAGTCAGGGTGCATATGGATCATGTGTATATTAATGGAGTGGAAATCTTATTAATCCTAGTAGACTCTTTTTCAGGCTGGCCTGAAATAATCCCGGTGCCAGACAAGAAAAGTTCTATGATAAAACAGATTCTAAGGGTCATATTTTCCAGAAATGGCATACCAAAAACCCTGGTATTTGACAATGCACCAGAATCTTAATTTATGGTTAGAAAAAATAGGATGTAAACCATATAAGACACCCCCATATCACCCTCAGTCAAACGGGTTAGCAGAAAGAATGGTGCAGACCATAAAAACGGGACTAAAAGCATGCTGTCAGCAAAAAGAAAGCGATCGCACAATACCACATGCTGGAAGACTATAAAGCCCATCAGCTTTAATGGGAAGACAAATTAGAACTTTGCTAACAATGTCGTACTCCACAAATGAAAAAATGTGGTACAAAAAGAACAAAGCAGCAAATCCAGAAAGGGCAGAATTTATCATGCTAAAAGGCCACAATACAGCTATAATAAATAGAGAAAATGGCAACAGTGTATTAGCCCATGCAGATCAAATAAGGACCCAGGGTGAATATGAAGAGCAAAATGAAGAAATGTCTACGATTCCGTCCGTTAATGATTTATTAGAACAACCATTACAAAATGAAACATCAGATGACGAAATAATGCAGGATCAAGTGGGCCAGAATGAGTTTGAAAGTTCGGACGAAGATCAAATAATGCAAGAAAATGCCTATGATTACAGCTTAGCGCGGGACAGATCTAGGTCTCCCAGAGAAAGAAATACGGGAGAGAGAGAAGTAGGGCAAAGTAATGAAACTATCACGAGAAGAAGTACAAGAACTACTAGAGGTATAAAACCTGTACGTTTCAGGGAGATGTAGTGATACTGGCAAATTAATATGCTGAATTTGCATAAGTGCAAGAGAAAGCCTATATAACTAGTCACTGTGAATAACGTGGGGAGGACAAGCTTAGCGACGGACTAGTGCTAAACCTCGACTTCACATCAATTACCCCTCTCTAGAGCTTTCATACATTTCCATCTCACACTTGTTTCCCACTCCCACACATACACTCTCACTAAAATTTTATTTTTTATACCCGGAGTTATATTTTCTGATTTCTTTTTGAATTTGTAGGTCTGATGAATTGGATTGTGATTATGATTCCAATGTAATAAATTATAACCATAGAATATTAGTGTTTGAGCCATTTTTATTATATTCTTACTCTGTCCTGGACATTGAGTTCTACCTGGATTCTATCCACTTGGAAATTTTTATATATATATATATATATATATATATATATACACCATAATGAGAAGCCACGTATACTTTCTTAATATGTATATATCGAAAAAACAACTAAAAAGTTGTAAATTAAAGAAAATACAATGTTTTATTTATGAAAGTATTTATTTATATTTTTTTGTATATATGTAATTTGATATTTCAGATTGACCTCGATCTTTCATCAGAAATAACTGTTTTTAGAGGTTTGTTTACAAGTAGCGTCCGTCGCGAGACGCGGATGTCTCGTGATATGGAATATATATATATTTTTCCTTTATCCATTTATTTCTTTTATATATGCATGTAAAATAGTATACTTATTGAAATTTATTTTTGAATTTAATATTTATAAATATAAAAAGTGCTATGATCTTAAAATAATTATAACCTCAAATAAGAAACAAGATATTGTATAAGTAATGGGAATAGAATGGAAATTGCGAAAAGTTGAATAATCAAAAAAAGAAATTGTAAATATTGGTAAGAATAAGGGAAAACTTTTTTTAACAAAAATCACAGAGAAAGGTTTGAGAAAATAAATAGGATAATAAGATTGATTGATTGAATGGAAAGAAGATATTTGAAGAAGTTGGTGTAGTGAAGGTAAACAGAGGGGAAAAATGCAATGCAAAATATTAAGAATATTAGATATAAAGACATGAAAACAACCAAACTACCACCTTTACATAAGCTTCACAAAGAAAAACATGTAAATTAGGCAAAGAATTACATGGAAACTGATTTCTCGCCAGCAATTTTTAATAATGAATTAAGAGTTACATTGAACGAACAAAAGAACTGGTTGGGCTGTTCATGGAAATAGTTAACCAACACAACTTAGAAGACAGAAGTGTGATGGTAAAGTAATGCTTTATTGTAAGCAATAAAATTATAGATCCCTTCAAAGTTGATGACACCAAGATAAATGAAAAGAATTATTAGAAGTACTTAGACAAGATATTTTTGAGTGGTACAAGTCACAACCAAGAAGACTACAGAAGATTATAATGATGTAAAATAATGCTTCATCAGATTTTGCAGAGATTACTATTGCCCATCTTGCCAAGACAATGGTTTTAAAGACACCAAATGATTCACAATGTTTCCAGTTATTAATCCAAAAGAAAATTTGTGGCAACACCATTATTAAAAGAGAAAAATATTAGAATGGAAAATAATATTGAAACAAAGAAAATTACAATTAAAACAGTAGATATATTTGAAAGACTGCCAAAGTTAATAGAATTCAAGTTTATGGAAATTTGCATTCATTAAATATATGTTCCATTAGCCAATATATTTTGGCTTTATTGATAAAAATTTATGATCTACTTTCTTTGTATAATAAAAGCTGACACATGGAAAGCAAGTTATTATCAATATGTTTAATCTTCGTTTATGTGTCATCATGGCTCTCTACAACTTTCGTTGCTCTAAATAACTCTTGCTCGTTTATCACTCAGCTTTGTGGTTCTTGTTTGGCAAGTGATGTAAGGTGAAATCCAGATCAACACAAGAATTTAATTTCCCAACTCTCCTCCTTTAACAGAATTAATGAGAAAGTAGTGGATTTTTAAATATATAGATTTGGATTATAAAAAGTCTTAAGTCTTAAATTGCTTTTCCTAACCTTCCAAAAAGCATTGAGTAATTAAATGTAAACATCCAAACAGTTTAAACTTCCTCAATATTTTTTAATAAGAATAGATATATGCTGAATCTCACAGGATTTATTATTCATCTAAATATATCTTGAAAATTTTACCAAACATCAGTTTATTAATACCAAATTTATTATGATAAATGACTGAATGAGATAATAAAATCTGAAAGCAAATGATTTCACATAATTCATAAAAATATACGGTTTGAGTTGTATGTAGAAAGTACTGAAAAGAAAAAGTATAGTTTGAACAAAGTTGTAAGTAGTGTTAAAGCAGGACTTTAAAATGTTGAGCTATAGAAATCTAAATATAGAAAGCAGTACTGAAAAATTATTGGCTTGATGCATTTTCCCAAAATCTGACTAAATGACATTAGAGTTTTTTGTAATCTCTTCTTAGTTAACACCTTGTATATTTAAAAGAAAACTATCAAGTTTACTGTTATAAGCAATGCATTATAAATGCAGTATCAAAATGTTTGAACAAATTTTTCAATATACCATACACAACATGACAACACCATTTATTATATATTAATGAATGATAAAATATTGTTATAAAAACTTTCTTAATCTTAAACATTAACTCATCTCTTCTTCCTTCCAAAACCTTTGCTGAGAAAATAAAAACAAGACTAGAAAAACAAATTTACAAAAATGCTCTCATGAGTAAAGATTTCTTTAGATGACATGGGGTCCAGCAGCAAATGCAATATTTGAAGGTTGTTAGTGCATGTGTGTTTGATAAAAAAACATTATTCAAATAAAAATAACACTCAGATATAAATTGACTTTAATGTAACAGGCATATTTATATTAAAAAAGAGAAAAATTAATCTGTAAAAAGAATTAGAATATTATTGCAGCATTTTTTCACACACATGTGAAGGGTGATCAAGTTTAATTAAAAGTGTTAACATATTTTACAAAAGAATTTGGTAAGCAAAAAATAAAAATAAAAAAAATCAGTCATTTTATATAACACAGAACAAATTGAGTACAATTTAAACTTATGAAAAAAAAGAAAACAAACATCCAACAAAATTGAGTACAATAGGAAAAAACAGACATGATATACAAGATATCTCAAATTTGTACTTAATACACACACAGATGAACAACTTCCATATGCTTATAAATTAATGTTTTATCAATCACATCCAAGTTACATGCTGATTTCATTGAGTATATTTTATATACTCAATGAAAAGATACAGCCAATTTTTTTAAACAGTTAACTAATACCTATTTTATAGGGTCTTCTTGATGAATTCTATTACAGCCAATGACTATTTTTTAAACTATTCTAAGGTTATATTATTTATCTAATTTCTTATAACTTTCAAAGTTAAGAAAACATACTATCAATGAAATGAATAGAAAAAGTAAAATACATTAATCGTCATTTTTGTTTAAAAAACGGTTTAAAAAACCCTTTTCTACTAAGGTGATTACTTAAATATAGCACCAATACATAAATTCCAGTCCAGAAAGAATTATGTAATATGATTCTCTGCAGCTATAAGTTTAATGTTCAAAGAATTCTATGGAAGATTACATTTACCAATAGTTTCATTTTATAAATTTAAAAAAGATAGATAAAACCATATTTCCATATTTATTCCATCTTAAATTTTATTTATATAGAATTCATATTACTGAGCAAATTGATTTCTAATGTTAATTACAAATTCCATGGTTTTTATATAGTTTCTTGAGAAATTTATTAGTCAAAGTCACCTAACTTGGTATTTTTAAACATTAGGAAAAGTTTTAATGGAATGTTTTTTCTCTGGCTCGGTGTATTAGTGAATATATCTTGGGTTGTAAATACAGATGAATTAAACAATCTTAAGCACTAGCTGGTCTCAACATGTATATACAATGAATCATTCAAAATGGATTGTTAGATATCCTATGCAAAACAATTAATGCTTTTTAGATTTTATAAAATTATAATCATTATTTCTTTTAAAAATAAAAACAATTCTTATTACCTTACCTAACTCAAAAGAAGCAAATCCTTAGATTAGCAACATTTAAGATTAAAAGTACAACCCTTAAAATTGCTATAATGAAGGAGGATTAACTTACACAGCTCCTAAACTTTTGACTCCACAGGTGCCAATTCATCGTTCTTATTGAAAACAATTTCTTTAGTTGGCTTTCATATATAATGGGAAATGAATAAACATGGATTTTATTTGAGACATCTTGTATATCTGCTTTCACAAAAACATGCAGAATCACATATGACTAAAGAATTATTTAAAAGAAAATGTTAAGAATGGAGCAGTGTTAAAAGACTTACAAATGTGACATTGATAGAAGTGGGGAAAACCTACCTTCCCAAATGTTGAACCGTTTTCTTCAATGGTAGAATGTCTAATAATGGTGTTCCACAAGGCAAGCAATCATAATTATCTCCCTTGAGTGAGAGAAGGAAAGCAGGATCAGTAGAAGTGTTTATTGTAAGAACGTTGTACAGTGGACATTTCCAGATAATACTGTTGGAGTCTCACTTTGAAAGTCACAGCAGGGTTTTAAATACCACTTAATTTAAACTTCTACATACCCTCTTAAAATCAGTTAAAGTAATTAATCAACACTATAATTTAACATAACTGGTATCTCATTACAGATCTTAACCAGTATAAGCAAGTTGGTTTTCACTGAATAAACATTTAATATAATGAGATCAATAAATACAGCTATCTTTTTTTAAAATGTTTAAAAATATGAAGAATTATTAAAAAGAACTCTTAAAATTTATCCTTTTTTTTATTTGGTTATTCAACTGTCTAAAAATTATAAGGTGTTGCTCAAATCCTATATAAAAAAAAAACTTTTGTTTGTTTTTTCTTATAAATTTTAATCATATTCTTAACAAATATATCTATATTAAAAAAAATAAAAACTTAATACTAATTTTTCATGGATATGCAATCCCAAGTCTCTCTACCAAGTAAAGCTTATATTTTTTCCATATTAAAGAGCTCCAAATTGATCGTTGTATGAGAAGCTATTACTATTTGATCATAATGTTATGATGGCAAGTTTGCCATGACAATATTATGATCAAATTCTTTATAATAAAGATTTTTGACAGCAGTCTATGTTGACCATGTAAAACTCAAACACTGTTCTTTTATTCACTAACAGCTAACTGTTGTATTCTTAACCACACCCTTTTTTTTTTTTTTTTACAATTGTGGCAAGGAAGTAAACCTGTACTGAAAATGATATTCATACCAAAAAAGCTGATAAATAATAATTTCTGTACATGCTAACTTTCAGATAATACATGTTGGATAGTAGGTGATGTATATGAAGGATTATTAGATGTTGTATTCAGTGAAAAGTTTGTTTGCTTGATTCATTTTCTGTGGCTTATCAACCCTTTCACTGAGAAGTACAATGAGAAATATGTATACAGTGATATATACATATATGTATTATTAGTAGGGCTGGTTTTACTTTATTCCTAGAGTTCAAGGTAATAAATAAGTAAACTGGAGATCAAAGATCGTCACTTTGCTTCAGGAAAAAAGGACAAACATATAGGGTCGGGTGGAGAAAGGATTACAATGTTGATTGCTTGTGTACATGCAGTCTAATGCAGCTTAAATATTTGCAGAAAGAAAAGACTAGAGAAGGATAAAACTAATAACAATATGTATAGGTTATTTGTTATACAAGCTATAAAAGTATGTAGAGGTTATTTGTATTTGTTTCAATGGTAGGGATTTCCAACCTGTTTATACCAAGGATCTTTGCATAATTTACATTAGACCTTTCCAAAATGAGGTATGGAGGAGAGAGGGGGAGGAGGCTGTATAAAAATTCTGGGAGACAAGGTTATGAGTGCAATTCCAAAATCTTTTTAAAATTTATAATCTAGCTTTAGAAACATTTGTTGGTGGTTATTAGAATATTTCCTGCCCAAAATAAAACTTTATGATTCTGTATCTAAAAGATAGATAAACAAATCTACAAATTTAATAATAACCATCCCCCAAAATTCTATAATATTCAAATAATGACAGGACACTATTTTCTATTTTAATTTGTTTAAAAAAAAAATGGAGGTGGGTGGAGTTCTGATTCAAAACTTTTGAGAAGGCCTAAAATAATTCCATAAGGTTGTAATGGAGATGAAGTATCAACTATTGCCATGTTAATAGAATTTAACAAAAACCCTGAATAAAGAAAATTGAAACTTAATAACACATTTCAAAATATGTAGCTTTATCAGAGTAATCATGCCAAAAATTTAACAATTATATTTTATTTATCTTTCTTACCATTACCTTTGACAACCGTAGGTTGGAAATCCCTGAATTGATGAACTGCAAACATAATATTACAATTGAGTTTTGTTCATTGATTAGTAATTGATAACCATCACCACATGAAAAGTATTTGCTAAATTTTAAACAATGCATTTCATAAATTAGTCCAAAAGAAAGCCAGAGCTGATTGTTGAAGTGAAACATTTTAAAAGATTAATAGAAAAGCTTTAATTCTTTTGGTGAAAAATCTTTGAACCATTTGCCAAGGTATTAATGAAAGCTTACAATTCATAAATTGTACAAAACATATATGAAAGAAATCAAACCACATGCCTTCATAGAGCTGGAGCCAAAAACAACAATGGCAAAAGTTGTCACAACTTACCATGGTATACCCGCAAAATAGCTTCACAGACAAATTTGTATTGACTCTGGAAAAAAATACAACTTAATTATAGAACGTAAAGTGAGGAATATTTGTAAATATATTTACAAAGTTATATCCATCCCGAGTAAACATGTTTTAAGCATGAACTTTAAAAACAAAATAAATAAGGAAGTGTTAACAAAGAGGACTTGATAAAGATTTTAATGCAAAAATAGATTTTTGACAAAAGTTTGTAAAACTTTACTTACAGCTGTCTGTATTAGCATTGCCCTCTGGTCTCTCATCTGTCGAACTATTGCCAGTGGGAATACTGTTTGATTGGCTTCTACCAAACACATTGCTGTCTCCATAGTGATTAGAACACCTGTTCGACCAATACCAGCACTAGAAATAAATGGGGAAGAGTAATAACATAAATCCAATATACACATTCCTACAGAACACAATAGAGACCAAATATTCCACAGACTTAAAATGAAAGTTATAAATTTTAAAAACAAAACATTACATTCTTACACTGTTTTTTAAATTTTTATATTTAATTTTTATAAAGCTCTTGCAAGAAACAACAAAGAAAGATAAATTGTAGCAAAATTGTTTTTGATAAAATGGTGTTGAGCAATCAAAGTAATTTCTATATACCTTCACCTTAGTAAATTGCTTTCACTTTTAATTAAAGCAGCATTATGGTCAGACCCATTCTGGTGAGCAACTAATGCAGTGAGTGTGTTGTTTTGCAAAATATCCCTTTTGTGTTCATATAATCTTTTATTTAAATTGCTCGAGGTTTCACCTATGTATTCCTTGTGAAAATCATTACAGGTGATAGTGTAAATTCCTCCTTCAAATTTAAGCTTATTATTATTTTGTTTTGTATTAAATCTCTTATTGTTTTATAAGGAGCTGTAATAAATATAACTTTGTATGCATTACAGGAAGTAGTTTAATAAATGTTTATAATTGAATTTAAATTTTGCTAGGTTTTCAAAAAATAATTTTCTGTTAGCAGAGAAATAAATAAATATATCTTGAAGCTACCTGCAATGGACCACAGTTGGCTCCACCATTCCTATTCGATTCTTACGCACCCTGATGACAAAATCTAAAAAGTCAGCAGGATCATCAGGTACTCCATGATCTGGCCAGGCAATGTACTGCATATGTTTAATATGCCGTTCTTGATTTGTCTGCAAATGTTAATAACTTCAAATTAAGATAAAAATAAACTTACATTCACTAAGGAATATTTTTAGCAATAATAAATTTCCTAATAAATTACTTATTCAGGAAATTTCTAGAAAAGACATTTGTAAACAAAGTTATTGAGAATGATAATATTGAATTTATCATTAAAAATTATATTCATGAAAATCATGTTATGTTGAAGCTTAAAAAAATTTGATTTCCAAGGAAAAAATATACAGCATAGAAGTCTACTAAAGCTTAACATGATTTTCTATTTGCTACAAATTAGAAAACTTTATTAAAAGAAAACACCCAATAACATTTTTAGACTTTACGTTTTTTAAACAGAAGTCTGAAAGAGTAAAATTTGAATTACTGGAAACAAAATATGAAGAACAGTAAGAGAACTAACTTATGTTAAGAATTGGATGATATTTATAAAAGCAAAGTAAGGTTTATCTGGATTTCTAGCTTGAAAAAGACTGGATTTATATATAGCATGAAATTATAACTTTTGTATTTGAACCATAATAACAATAATTGATACTTTTTATTAATAATAAATACTGTTTTATGCATTTATTAAAGGAAATACTCAAACATGCATATTAATTATTTTTGCAGTATGTTGGGAATTAGAAAAATAACTTAATTAGAAAAAAGTCATCTTGTAAAGGTTTTACCTACCTCTACATGTGTAAGTGTAAATTCCCTAAAAGCAAATGAAGGAGTTTCTTCTTCTTTCACACATGTGATTTGCAAGACACCAAAGTCAGTTGTTTCATATAAGTCAGGCCAGTACTGGTGGCATTTTACCTACAAATATAAGAAAGTAAAAAAAAAAGTAACTGATGAAATATGAGCTGAGAGAGAAACAAGCCAAAGTTGAAAAAATGGTGAAAATTATATTACAGTAATTGTTGTCAGAATTTTTGAGATCATGAAATATTATTATTATATGTCTTTACATTCAAGACTAGATTTGGTTTATATATATATATATATATATATATATATATATTGTACCCATTAGCCTTCTTCAGATACCTGTCATACTCAGTCACCTTCTTGGAACTTTTAACCTAATATTTCTTTTAGTACAACATTCTAAGATTATTCCCCCTTTGCATTTAGGTAGCTGCTGGCCTTGCCTTTGTATTCTTTGCCACAACTGCATGAGATGAAATATATATAGTTCTTTTTCATCTTTTCTTCTGATGAGTGCTAGATACAGATTGATTTGTTTTTTTACAGCTTATCAACCCTTTGTTGGCTATTTAAAGCCAAAATATATTTCAGATTGTAGAAAGTTGATTACAATGTGACACTATAATACAGTTTAGAGAGATAATTCAGAGACCATAATGAACTGATCTGCTATGTTAGGTACCTTAGTAGTTATTACTGAAAGAAAGATAGGAGAAAATCAACTAAGCCCCAGGTATTGGTGAGTGTACATGAAAATGAGAGAGGGACACCAGGGTCATTCCATGTCATTTCACCAGGGCATTACACCCACCGACTCCGAATTACTTGAAATTTGACACAAATGTTCCCTTTCATGAGTTAGAAAAGTGTGACAAATTATTTTGTGCTAGACTTTACCGTTCCAATTTTAAGGGGGGTATAATTGTCCTATTTTGCCTCTAAATTAAGCCAGTGCAATGTTGCCGAATTTCAGTGTTTTTTAAAAAGTAAAGAAAAATACTTCCATGCTTTCAATATTTCTGAAAAATCAATGATTAAAATAAGATCACCGCTTCACCCACTCGGTTTAAAAATCAGAATTGTCAAAAAGACAGTCAAACCCTCCTAGTGGGGATGGTCTCAGATTGAATACTGAGAGTTGGGGAGAAAAGACAAAAATTTACTTACGCCCATTTAGGAAGTAATGGTGTGAAGCATAAATATGAGAAAGTATGAATTATAAAGGTGGGATGATATCTACAACTAAATCCCAAAGTTAGGGAATTACCAAATCTCCAGACTAGTCGACCCCACACCAGTCTTGGGCCATACTTGATATAAGCAGATCGTATTGGCAGCTCAGAATTAAAGAGAAATGAGATGAGTGTCAAAGAACGGACAAGCAGTTAACAAAAACCCACATGGCCTGTTGCCGGGAGAATTCTTGACTTTGTTCCAAGATTGAGAAGAGCAAGGTGTAACTATAAAAATTTAAGAGGGAAGAGTTGATTTTTGTGTCAGGTACCATATAAACCAATTTAAAACTAACCTGACAAATCTTTGTTTTTATTTCATCCGCAAGAACATTTTCATTTTTTTCAGAATACAGCTTTTCTGTAGCTCAAACCAATGGTCCAAATTACCAACAACATTCAATATTAACTGCTCTAAGATCAAAGGACACAGTGTGGGCAGATTGGTGTGGACTGAAATGGCCAACAACCAACAGGCAGTTGACCGACAACAGTACTGGCCAACGTAGGATTTACCCTGTGATTGACTCATCATCCTATGACCCTGAGGACCAGATTGCAGGTGTGGTTACATCTTCTGGTATAAGCAGTGTGTGGCAGTGGCCATACTATCTGTCTGCTGCAACCCAGGTTTGACCCAGGATTGATCAAGGTGTACATGTTATAACAGTACCCAGTTGTGATGTATTAATAAATACAGAATGAATTGTAACAATTTATAGAAACCAATCACATTTCTGTAAAGTGTCATGCCTGCAGCTACTAGCAGTCAGAGTTAGTTCCACCATGGGTTGCTACAGATAAGCAGATAATACATTGTGTCCTATCATTCACTTTTACTCACAATTGTCCTTGTTGGTTATTGGTTGCAGAGAAAGTAAATATATTGTTGAACTGGAGTTGAAAGTATAAGAAAATACAATACAAGGAAGACATTGATATTCCTTGACAAACATTACAATGTTAAGTCTCTCCTGTGTTGGTTGCCCCTTTGTCATTGGATAAATTGTGAGAATATATTTACTTTCAGTTGATTCACTGTCTTTTTGGAATTGTTACCTAGAGTTCAATTCTTTGCCTGTTTACATTGCTTCTTTCTGCTTTAACTAATCTATCTTCATTCCTCATAGCGCTCTTTAATTTATATATATATATTGTGTATAAAAGACTAAAAGATATTCCAAACTAGCCAGAAAATGTAGTCAAGGTTGCATCTTCTAGTCCGACAATAAATGGAGACAGCTGCTATACTATCTATACATGGACATGCACATTTGTGCATATAACAAACATCTAAATCTCCCTCTCTGCTAAGTGATATGCATATAACTCCTTCTATAGTTTCTGCTATCATCTCTAATCTAGATCCCCACAAAACAAGTGAACCTGATGGTATCCTTATAATAGTCCTTAAGAAGTTTGCTCACAAACTGGCTCCAGATCACTCTAAACTGTATAATAAATTTCACACTGCCTCTTGCTTTCCTGCCTGTTGAAAATCCTGTTCCAGCTTTTAAGAACTCAGGTGAACCATCCTGCCATTCCAACTATTGGCCTATTAGCCTTCTACATCTTTCTGAGAAACTACTAAAAACTAATGCTGAATTGGTTAAGCATCTAATAACGCAGGGCCTTCTTTCAGACAAGCAATATGGCTTGTTTCTCCAGGTCAACTGCTGGTGTACTGACGATAATTATGAAGCTATCAAGATCTAGATAAAAATGGTGAAGCTTGGGCTGTTACTTTGGACATCTCAAAAACTTTTGACAGGGTTTGGCATACAGGTCTTCTTCACAAGTTGAAAAGTTATGGTGTCTCTAGACAAATTTTTGAACTGATCCAGTCTTTCTTATCAAATTGTGAAATGAAAGTTTTCCTGAACAGCCACTCGTCTCGATCCTTTCGTACTAATGCAGGTGTCACCCAGGGCCTTATCTTTGGTCCTACTTTGTTTTTAATTTTCATTAATGACTTTCCTGATGACATCAGCTCTCAACTTGGTATCTATGCTGATGACACAACCAATTACTCCTGTCTTGATAGCAAGTCTGATCAGCCCGATAAAGTCAAATTGGTGGCTGATGTCAGAAATGACCTTCAGTCTGTTGTTAACTGGGCTCTGTTAATATTAACACCTCCAAAACTAAACTGCTCTTTATTAATCATCTGATTTCAGGAAATTGACTTATTGCGCCTTCTTGGGCTAACGTTGTTGGCTGACATGAAGTGGAAAAACTATATAGAATTCATTGTTAGGTCAGTTGCTGAGAAAGTTGGTTCACTGTGCCATACTAGACATTTTTTTCTTTCCAGAATCTATCTTACATATCTATAAGTCTACCATTCACTCATGCTTAGAATATTTCTGCCACATATGGTCCAGTGCTCCTGCTATATATCTAGAAATCCTTGATAAAATCCAAAGAAATATTATCAGTCCTGATCTGGTGTCTCAGCTTCAGTCACTTTCTTACTGCTGTAAAGTTGCCTACCTGTGCCTTCTTTCTATAAATCATGGTAATTGTTCAGATGAACTCTTCACTATGGTACCTAGATTTTATGAATTTAAGCACAGTACTAGACTAGCAACAAGGTCTCATCAATTTACACTTGAGTTGACTAGATATAACCGTAAGTTCTATGGTAACAATTTCTTTTCTCACATTTCTTGCTTACAGAACTGCCTGCCAGTCAAATTTAATCTTCAAAAATTTAAATGCAATGTCAATCACTATCTACTGTCCTCTCAATTACTCTTCTTTTGTTCTTGCTCCTTAGTAATATTTCTGTTTTGTAATTCTTTCACCTCCAGTAACCCCTTGTATCTTAGGGGCTTTACTGCCTTACTTGGGGTGAACTCCATTAAAAAATAAAATTTGGAATATTTCTGCAATGCAAAAACTTATCAAACATGAATATTGGTATTGATAAACACAAAATATATAAGATTCTATTTTAAAATATTATAAGATTATATATCCATTTTTGATTAATAATAAGCTAAAATAATATAATACATGCTTTTTAGGTCTATTAAAATTTATATAGGTTAAAAACTATTTTTTTTGTACAAAGTAACTTTTCTACAGGGATAAGATTTCATTTTTAAGTTAAAATCTATTTTCCAGTGAAATATTCAAAATAAGATTCATGAAATGTAAATAAGAACAATAGTTAATAAGGCAAAGGGAAGAATATTTCAGCGTATAAAAGCAATTTATACTACACTACATTAGTAATTTGAAATTGATCTTTAAATATACACCAAAAACTGTTTCAGATTTATGAATTGCTTCCAATATTATAAGTGATATTAAGAAGTTGGAGAATGAAGAAGTAGTATTCAATGAAATAAACTTCTACTTACCCGCCCTCGTTCAACTTTGGTGGTAAGCATAACTACCAAAGTACAGTGCTGTTCCCACACCAT
>OZ038488.1:52106382-52146382 GCA_964036315.1 Acanthosepion esculentum
TTTATGTAATCTCCATTTTGACTGCCTTTCAATATCACTCGGGTCTGGTCATCTACAATTAACATACAAGTTTAGTCATGTTATACAGTTATGAATTACATGTATAATACAAGTTATAAAAATTATTAAATCATTTATGTTTACTAAAAATCTAAACTATAATAAAGAATAATGATAAAATCATGTAAAACTCATCATCTAAACAATGTATGATATATAATTTAACCAGATGAAATTTAAATAATAATCACAAAAGTTGATGGGAAAATCTTATTTTCTAGCATGTGCTAAGAATCAACAAAATTATATTCTGTAGCTAAGTTAGAGTTGACTGCAAAACAGAGAATTATTTCCCTTTACAAAGAAAATATAATGTTTTCAATCTTCTCTTTGAAGTATAATTCATGTGTGGGTTTTATATGTAAGGAACACTGTAAATGATCACAAAGATAAAATGTAAGAATTTTCTTTTTTATGAGGAAAAAAATGTAAGATGGTTTCTCAGGAATTAAGATTTGAGATTCTTAAGCCATTTTGATTTTAAAAGTATGTTTAATTATTATGCAATAAATTCTAATATGATTTCATCATGCAGAACCGCCACCATGAAGCAGTTACTGCTGTTTTCCAGAGGAATCAGGTAAAACTGTTTTATGGGTACAGGAATTTTAATAAGTGAACATTTGTTTTCCCTCATCAGCATAAACAAGTTGAACAGCAGTAAAAAGAAGACTTACAAGGTGACACATCTCTATATCTATTTTTGGGGATATTGGCAGGTAATCGGGCAGCATTCATTGTTAAACCATGTTTTTTCCTGTAAAGTTGCTGAAAAGAGAAAATATTAAAATAATGATTAATCATATACTTTAATATATACTTAATAATAAAACTGCATTATATAAAAATTTTATTTTTTAACAGCAAACAAAAGTTCTAAAATGTTATGCATATTTCAAAATTTCTGGTATAGGCTTATGATTAAAACACTTGACATTCCTGTAAAAACGTACACCTTTGATGATTATTTAATATTTATTCTAAACAAAATTAAAAGAAATGAAATTGACTGGAAATTGTATTATTTGTTCCAGACCTTTATAAATTTCTCATATTCCATATTGTAATGACACTTCCAATGGAGAATAACAAGCATCACAGCTGACAAGACTGGATATATACTTGGCTGCTTTCTCATATAAAGTCAGTGGACTTTGGTTCTTATTGAAAGGCCACATTCTTTGTTGATAAAAACATGAGAAATTAATTAGGATTCTACTATAATTTATTCAACAAAGAAATATAAGTGACTTTGAACAACTGAACCATGGACAAATTCCTACAACCTGGGAAGTTTGAAACCAGCACTAAATTGAGTTCTGCTGCTAAGGAGCAGAAACATTAATATACTACATTCAACAGTTTCCTTCAAGCAACACTTTATAGATAAACTGAATGTACTCATTAACTACACTTCTACTTCCATATACATTTCTACTTGTGAAATTTATGATGATATGGTATGTACTTTGTGCAATATATATATATATATATAGTAATAGAAATGTATATGCTATAATGGAAGTTCTGTGCAAGTAGAGATGTTACATATTACTCTTCTTACTGCTCAGAAATCAGCAGCATTTTTATTTCATGCTAAGTAGTTGAGTAAAATAAAGAATGATAAAATTCAGACATGATGGATTAAGCTTACTTGCTTGTTATAGTTTTGACCTAAAGTAGCACTGCTCTAGAATGGATAACATTACTGCAGATGCATTGTGTAAAGAGTACAGTTTTCTTGTTGGTTCTGATGTGTTTGTTAAATTGCACATCTCTCTTTGTTATTCAGGCAATGCACCAATGTGACACTTTATTTAAAATAAGGAACCTATCATTCTCTGCTGAAGTTGTAAAAAGAGTGTTGACCTTGTGCCCCATTTGTGCTGAGTGCACATATATCACATTTGATCAAAGTAACTGTACCATTTTAGAAACTCCGTGCTAATTTGAAGGTCTCATTGTCAATTTCAACTCACTGATACTTACTATAATAATTGAATTCTTTCACTTTTCATTGTCCATCTCATCCAGCACTTCAGCCAGTTATTTCCTATTTTTATATGCTAACATTCATACATTTGGACAGAGGCTTTTTCATTGGATGTGAGAAATATTTTGCATCACTCTGAAATTTTGGCTGTTGCCTTTATTAACAAAATTTTATTATCACTTTTGTCAAAAGTTACTTAATATGTATAAAATGATTTACTTCACCAGAGTAACTTGTTTGAAGTTGCCTTGATGTCAGTTTATTTATTGCTGCTTTTTATCAAATGAGTAGAGTGAATTATATTTAGCATTTGACGAAATTGGAAAAATTATAATTACTATGTTTCCCATTATGTAATGTGCATTTTGCTCCAAATACTTTGCTGAAAAAAATTACCTTGCACATTATATTATGAAAACTTTGGTTTCACGAAGTCCAATGAGTTGATTGTTATTAACATATTCTGTGCCATCGTGGCTTTTAAACCAGAATGAAATGTGCATTTTATGACAGAAAGATTAAATCAAATCCATATACATTTATGTACACTGAAGAAGGGAAGCTATAAAATATAGTAGTTATAAGTATTAAATTAGTATTAATCTGAAAGATGCCAATAGAAACAGAGGATTGTGTTGCTTAGACAAAAACTTTTTAAATACTAATTGATGTGGCATTCTTTTGCCTACTTCAGGTATTCATTTGTACAACATGTTCAGTAGAAATATCAGTATTTTTATTGTCCTAACTTTCTCATCTAAACTTGTTGCCTACTATTTCTTACATTAATTGGAGTTATTGTTGCAATGTATAAATCTTCTTTGTCACTCTTCTAAAGTTGTAAACCTCTAACCCCAAATCCTTAAATGATTGATTTTCTTGTAAGCCCACCTTAAATGCTTTCTTCAGTTTTTCTATAGCCTGCTCTTGGGAAAATTTACACATTTCACCCCAATAAACACCATAGCTTGTGAAGAATGCTAGCATGCCAAACTCTATCAATGCTTTTGAGATATCCAAATCCATATGCTGAGTCTCACCATTCTTATCTAAAGCTTGAGAAGTGAAAGCTATATTATTTATCTGAAGGAAGACCATGTGACGTGAGATGCTTAACCTATAGTACTTTGCTAAAAAGAGGTAAAAAACTAAAATGAAACTAATTTGAGAGATCAGAATATTCACCATTTCTAAAAGAGAGGAAATATAGAAAGGGATTTCCAAGAAGCTGGAAAGCAGGAAGCAGCAAAGCATTTGTTACAGAGTTTGGGGAGAATAGGAGCCAGTTCATGAGCACTTTTTCTTATGACAATTGCAGGGATATTGTCAAATCCACAATGGATCTAGTTTGGAGATGAACTGTGAAAGGAATAGAAATGCAATTTGTGCAATGTCTAATGTTTTAATCCTATTTGTTACTTAATAAGTGGCAGTTACAGCATCAATTATGCTATTATGTAGCAGACACTGGGTGTGTCTGTTATAAATTATTTACATTACATACTACACATTCTTTAAGACAGAGATGGAAGAAAGAATACTGGAGCTAAAACAATTTCTAGATGAGGTTTCTATTTAATAGCAAGCAGTTTTTGTTAGTAATCTATATTGGGTATAATTTGAAAATTAAGATAAACAAAACTGTACAATGTTTTGTGATCTGCAAAACTAACTAAGTAAATTTGGAGATGAGGATTTTAAATGAATTCAGAACTATTATTGAATTACATTGATACACTATAGAAAGATTATGAGATTAAAACTGATTCTGTATGGTGATGAGTGAATGATAGCAAGAAGTTAATAACATTATCTTGAAACATGAAGTATTAATGGAAAAATCCAAATACTCCTTACTATATGTAAGTAGCAACAAATATTTTGGTCATTAATTATAGATATAAAAAAAATGAATAACTGAAGAATGCCTGGAATAAATTTGTGAACAAAGCTAATAATGATTTTAAATTATAATGAACATCAGAAATTTATCAGTAATTGAAGAATCTCAACATTTTGTAAACATCATCTAAAAATATAAACGAAAAGTAATGAAATTGCTAAGCTATAAATGAAAAAGCTGATTCAAAGGAGGTTCACTTGAGGTAGCATCCATCTACAGCAATCAATAATAAACTATTCTTTATCAGATGTTATTATGCAAGTCAGTTTTTACACAATAAAATTAGTATTATCCAACTAATATTGCTAAAATTCTCAGAATATATTGATATACTATACGAATTTCAGTTTATAATGTTTTTTAAAAATATTTAAAATAACATATTAGAAAGACTATGTAACTTGAGAGTTGTTGATATTGGAAATTTTATATATATATATATATATATATATATATATATAATAGTTAATGGTTAATGATATTTGTTTTTTTTTTAATTTAAGATATATACAAATGCTATGAGTTGTGTGTGTGTGTGTGTGTGTGTGTGTATATATATATAACTTCTGAATAGAAACAAGTTATTATTAAGTTATTCAATGACAAGAACACAATAGTGGAAATTGCAAAAAATCTGAACATATAAAACACTCAAAAATGAAATTGAAAACATTGGAAAAATAAGAACAAGAAAAATCTGGCTTTAAGGATGTTACAAACAGAGATTAGAGAAGAATAAAGAAGCAATAAGTAAAAAGAATTTGGACTGACTAGTAAGAAAATATTTAAAGAAGCAATTGCTTCAAATTTAAAACAGAAGGAAAAGAGACTATTCAGACATGAAAGAAAGATGTATATCTTCATTAAAATCACATTCAAAGACATATTGTAAATTGTTCAAAAAAGTGCATGAAAACTAAATTCTCAACAGCAATTTTTAATTTACACTGGATGTATCTGAAGGCTGGGTTGAAGGTTGAAACAGTCATGGAAATATTCAAGCAACATGACATAGAAGACAAACAGATGGGAGGTAAACAAATGTCTTTGGCTAACATTATTGACAGTAACATTATAAATCCCTTCAAAGTTGATGATGGTGCCAAAGTAAATGAAGAAAACTGATGTAATTTCTTGGATCAGAAATTTTGGGGGTAGTAAAGGTCACAACCAAAAGCTTTAAGCTGAAGACTAATGCAAGACTTTATTTTGAAAAGCTGACTATAGTCTACCTTACCAAAAAAAGTTTCAATGACACCAAATTAATGGAATGGTTCCCAATCTCTCCAGATATTAATCCAATAAAAAACTTGTGGCTCCTATCATTAAGGATATGTATATGAGAATAGAGAATAGTATTGATGGAAAGAAGATCTTTGGGAAACAATAAAAACTATTGCATGTTAAAGTTAAAACTGTAGAAAAGTTAACAAAATCAGTAGATGAAAGATGAATGAAGGTTATAAAATATCAAGGTGTCTATATTAAAATATAAAACAATAATCTGCCCATATGGGATACTGTGTTAATCAAAGATATGTTTCTATGGCCTATGTCTTTTGGATTTATTTATAAATAAAAATTTATGTTGCACTATGTTTGTATAACAATCTGACAACCCCCAAAACAAGTTATTCATATTTTCAATAAGCATAGACATTAACAAATGAAACTCACATGATATATTTTGCCCATATTAATATATCCTACCCCTATACAAGGCAAGGATGTTTAAGGTATTTGATATACCTGCATACCAGTATGTGACACTATTTAGCTATGGCAATTAATTTACAAATTAGCCATAAAAATTGAACGGAAAAATGCTGAAAACAGAAAAGAAGGGTTAAAAAATTATCCCAAAGGATATACTGTCTGACATAAAAAGATTTTATTTTCTTTTCCAAAAAATCTATTTTTCTCAAGAAACTGAAGAATTGTGTCAACAGTAATTTCACGAAAAGGCAATGTGGTGGTCTCTGACAAATGATTAATGATGTCCATTAAAAGTGCTGGTTAAGAAAACACAAAGTAACCAGAAGCGACAAAGATATCGTTCGAGAATGCATACACATCAGGAACTGGCCAGGTGATAAAGCCATGTGTTAATTGTAAGAATTTTGGCAGGGCGAAGGAGGAATTGTGTAAACAAAGTTCCAGTTGATAATTATAAAACTGCATGGATAAGAAATCCTGAATAAGCAATGGTGTCAAAGAGTTAATTAATGAAACAAGCTTAGCCACACCAGCACAACCGAGACGCCATTGGTCATGTGATAGCAGTGGTGATAGGCGGAGGTAATATAGTAAGAAAGACGGAGAAGTTACTAACGCCCACTGAAAGGAATTGATGTGAGGTACCAATATGAGGAGGAAGGAGTTTATGGAGGATAGCTATCCTGCAACCTCTCCTCATGGATGAAGGGATTCCCCTAGAAATAGGAAAATAGAAATAGGAATAGGAATTTTTCAAAAATGGGAAGTAATTAATTTTCTTAGCCAGACAACAAATGTTCTTTTCCTTGTTGGAAATCAGGATCTACCAAAAACCCCAGGCTGTGTCCAACCTGCACCAGTTCTTGGTCAAAGTCTATATAAGCAAGTATCCTCAGACAATTCGCCAGTTTGAGTCAGCAGTTTGCACACAGGAGCCAGAGAGTTGCCGCAGAGAGCTGACAGAGAGATTCCACGATTCCTGTCTCCGACATTGCCTTCCTACAAACAGCAAGTTCTACTAACGAACGAAGCTGAACCAGATGACTTAGAAGACCAGAACTTGCCTAGAATAAAATAGTGTCACTCTCAGTAGAAACGGGTTGGGAAGAAAACACACAACAGAACAGACTGATAAAAGCTGATTTGCTTTCTTTAAACATACCCGAACCTTTTTGGTTTTCATTTCTTTTTGTTTGTGCAATGTCACCTCCAATTTAGACTCACCTTGCATTACACCTGGTGTCTGATTGATCTCATCAACATAAGATCAAAATCACAACATGGGTAGGTTAGACTTGAGATCAAGGTAGTTATTTTAGTAACCAGTCATTGGAAGCGAGCTAAAAATGACAGAGCTGGTGTCGAACCGGTTGCATCAGGTGTGAAGTTGTTACATATTCATGCCATTAGAATCAACCAACCATTCCATTTGGTACCCTCACCAAAGGATCCTGCCAGGTAGCAACGACCGCCGATTGACCAGGTCACATATTGGTGGCAGTGACTAAGAGTCGAACCCAGACTGCCCCAGTAGGTGTAACAAGTATAGTGACATAAATAAAATGGACTTGCCCTATTTTGCATAAAGTTGAATGACTAGTCAACTGGTATGGAGTAGAACTTCTAAGTCACAGACTAGAAGACATCACAGCAATATGGTGTCACCAATAGAATCTCTAATACTGTTGGATAAGCCAAACTTTGTGGAAACATAAATTCATTGTTTTGCTGCCTATGCACAGGCCAAGAAGTTAAAAAAATCACAAAGTTGCCATCAGGGATAACAAGATAACAGATTTCTTTTTGGCTTTATCAGGATGTGAGGTCAGTAGAAAGATCTCTGTTATGGTATAGCCCAGAGAATTGGAGAACTTGACCTTTTCACAAATTTTGGACATTATAAAGATAAATTTGTGTCCAAAAAAGAAGTTGGTTATTGTTGAGAGGACAACATTTATAGCAAGCAAACAAAAGCCAAATGAAACAATAATAAAATATGTAAGCAAGCTATGAGAGATTTCCAGATGCTGTGAGTTTCAAAATCTTGGCACTGGAGAAATGATCATCAAAGATGAGTTGATAAAGTTGGGATTAATTGAACGTATGTGTGATGCTTCATACAAACACAAAACTTTAGAATAGTTGCAACCGACTAAAATGTCCTTGGATGCATGTATAGAGTTTTTGCAACAATTAGAGTTAATTGAAAAATTCAATATATCCAAGAGTAATGTCAAAGCATAGAGCATATCGAATTACCTTGTGTGATGCAAATACTATGATAAAAAAACATGAACAGAACAAGAAAAAATATCCAGCTTTAGGACAAGTATGCTGGAATTGTGAAAAGAAAAAACATTTCCAGTCTGTGCAGGTATAAAAGGAAAATAGAAAGGTTAGAAAATTACCCCCCCTCCCACCTCAATAAAATAAAGCTGTATTTGTGATACAAAGGCATAAAGAGAAAAGTGCCAGAGAAAAAATTAAATTGAATAATATGACTTTTCCTACACAAGTAGATACAGAGAGTGATATCTTCCTAATCCCAATAAATTTCTGGGAACAAATAGGCTAACCCAAATTAAAGAAAAGTTGGCTTAAACTATAACAGTTCAATAGCTCTTTCATCAAAATATTAGGTTGTTTTGAAAGAACTTTTGAGATTGACACAAGCTTCAAAATTATTCCCATCATGGCGGTGAAATGTGAAAAAAGTTATGGACTCATGGGAATAGATGTCTTGAAAGTGGATACAACCAAATTAATTAACAGTGTGAAGTTAGAAAGTAATGACATGAAGATGTTAAAAGGATACAAAGCAAGCATTCAATTAAAAGAAAATAGTCAACTCTCTTACTTTAAGTCTTGCAGGCTGCCCATTCATATGCTACCTTTGGTAAACTAAAAACAATGGTGGAGCAAGGAATTTTAGAACATGTTCCTCCTGGTGGTAGTAATTGGGCCTCACCCATCATTGTTTTACATAAACTGAATGGCAATTTAACGATATATAGAGATTACAAAATAGGAATAAACCACAAAATATGGCCCCGACACATTCCCTATTCCTAACATTGAAACTGCTATTCATGAGTTGTTGGGAATTAAATGGTTTGCTAAAATTGACCTAAAATCTGCCTATAATCAGATACAAGTTGATGAAAAATTTAAAGAAGTCACTATGATTAATTCTCCAATAGGTTTACTCAGATAGAAGCATTTACCTTATAGTGTAAAAACAAGTGCTATTTTTCAGAAAGCCATTGAAAATGTACTATATGAAGATGATATTGGTGCTACCAGTAGAGAAGTGCTAAAACAAAAAATGGATTATGTTTTAAACAAATTAAAAAATGCTGGGATGACTATAAACAAGGATAAATGTGAGTTAAATTTTGATACAGTATCATATCTGGGATACCAGATTTCCAAAGAGGAATATTTCACTAGACACAAATTTGATAAAGAAAATAGCAGAGGTATCTACCCCTACAAATAAAAAATTGGAATGTTTTTAGGGTTAACCAATTTTTATAATAGAAAGAGCTTATAAAAATATGTAAAAAGATTTTACCCTAAAAAGGAAGTAACTTTAACTACAGACGTAACTGAGTGTGCCATATCAGCAATTTTGTCTAAAGAAGATCATCCTATAACCTATCAGAAAGTTAATGTCAACTGAGGCCAACTGTTCAAATATTGAAAAAGAAGCATTAGCTATCATATGGAGCACAGATAGAGCTTGCAAATTTTTATTTGGCAAGAAGTTTCTGTTTAGGTCAGACAATAAACCTTTAGAGTTTACTTTTAACCCTAGGAAGGAGTTACCTAAAATTACACCTAGAATTTTAAGATGGGCCTTTGACTTTGACATGAAATATGTGAAAGTACACACTATTCTACATGTAGATGCTCTATCAAGAGTAAAGTTCAGACTATTTTTAATTTTGGTTGACTCATTCTCTGGATGGCCTCAAGTGGTTAGAGTTCAGGATAGGAAGGCAGCCATGGTAGGGCAAATATTATGAGTAATATTTTCCTGAAATAGGATACCAAAAACTTTAGTCTCTGACAATGCACCAGAATTTTATGATGAAACTTTGTGTTCATGGTTAAAACAAATTGGATGCCTTCCTTATAAAACATCACCATACCAACCACAATTGAATGGAATTGCAGAAAGAATGGTGCCAACACATCTACATCTAGTACAACTAGTTTTCATGATATAGCATATATACATGATATAACAAAATTATATTCAATTTACATGAAAACAAATTCTATTTATGCATATTTACAGACACTTATAAAATATAGGTATGTCTTCCTTCACTGCTTGTCAGATTATTTTTTTGTCTTACCTCAAATTGTGCCATGGCTGCCCCACTCTCCAGGCTTTCCTGTAGTAACATCATGGAAGCCTGGAGAGTGTTGGCCCCAGACATTGTACTTGTGATTTGATGAGTTTCAGGTATATACATCAAGTCTGGTTCCTCAGTACTATCCTCACTAACATAAACTGCAAAGTGAAAGATAAATAGTCATTGTTATATGAAAGCAGAAAGAAAAAAAAATCATACTTACATTTTAAGTTGATCAAGCATTTCAATTTTAAAAAGGATATTTGGTGCTATTTTAATCATTTCCCATATTCATTCCAGACCAATTTGTATTATATATATATATATATATATATATATATATATATATATATATATATATATATATATATATATATATACACACAGGGCATGATGGTTATATATATATATATATATATATATATACAGGGCATGATGGTTAAATTGTCACCATTTTATATTTTTAATTTTGCATGTTGTTTTTGATTTTGTCAACTGCACAGTAACTATACTATAGGGTCAGTTGGGCACTATCTGTGAGATTTCGGAAAGAGTTGGATGAGTCTAATGGTGATTACAAATGTGTTTGGAGTGATCACTAGTGACGGAGATGTTATGCCTCCATTCATCTTCGCCCAGAGCCTCAGACTTAACATGGAGACCTACATCAAGTGCCTTGAGAAGGTAGTGCTGACCTAGGTCAAGAGGGTGGCTGCTGGAAGACCTTACGTCTGGCAAGCCACATAAACAGGAGAACCCAGTCATGGCTGTCAGACAATTTCTGCAACCATATCACTCCTTACATCTGGCCACCTAACTCCCCAGACTGAAACCCCCTTGATTATTATGCATGTGGTACAGTCAAGCAAGAGATCAACAAAACTACTTGTAACACCAAAGATGAACTGAAGGCAAGGATTATCCAGTCATCTGTAGGCCATGGTTGAAGCCAATGGCCATTTTATTGAATAAATTTACTCTTTAATATTTCAAGACATTTTTGTGCAATTTTGGTAAATATATCTGTTAAAATGAGATGTCAGTGTTATTTTCATTTTTGACTCCAATTTATCCATCACACTCTTTATATATATATATGAAGAGGGAGTGAGAGAGAGAGAGTAATCCCAAATTGTACACATGACAGATTGAAACATCGAAAGTAAAAAAATCTTTGCCAGAGTAAAAATCTGAATCAGTATTGGTAACAAGCAGTATGGTTCAGATCAAACTTTAAGCTGAACTGCTTTCAATATTTTTTAAGATTCAAAAGAAATATATACTTTTTTAAAGAGTTATAGGGATTTTTTTTTTTTAATTGCTATAGCCATTACAAATATCTTACACACAAGACCCAAAATGATCATTGGCTAAACCATTTTTTTAAATATTTTTTAATCAAATGATGTTTAAGATCAGTGAAGTAGGATTAAAAGGAAAATTCATGATTAGATTTGAACCCATTTAAAACTATATTTGTTCTCTTATATTTTTAAAATCAATACCAGGTCAACAGTGTCAAAGAGATAAAAAAAGCTCAAATTTTATTTTGGAATTGGTTTTTATGATTGATTGATATATTATTACTGTATAATATCTGTACTCCATTTCTTACAATTAGACATTATGGCTGTAAAGGCAAAGAATTATGAATATGAGTGTTTTCTTAAAAGAACATTCAAATTTAACTTACCATTAGGTCGGATTATGAGCACTAGTTCCCCTGAGTGCGTCTCTCGAGACGCTTTGATAAACATCACAACCTAGAATAAAATAAAATATTAACATAATAAAATACAAATCATAAATCTAGCTCATCCAAAAATTGTTATTAGCATCATATGTCTGATTGTCTCAGTCATTAATTTCTCAGAAAACTTTCTAAAATCATTCATGTTTATGTTATCACATCTTAAAAGATATTTTTTTATGCCTTTTGAAAGAATATGTAAGAAATTGTACGCAAAAAGTTTAGATGAGAAAGTTAGGACAATAAAAATACTGATATTTCTACTGAACATGTTGTACAAATGAATACCTGAAGTAGGCAAAAGAATGCCACATCAATTAGTATTTAAAAAGTTTTTGTCTAAGCAACACAATCCTCTGTTTCTATTGGCATCTTTCAGATTAATACTAATTTAATACTTATAACTACTATATTTTATAGCTTCCCTTCTTCAGTGTACATAAATGTATATGGATTTGATTTAATCTTTCTGTCATAAAATGCACATTTCATTCTGGTTTAAAAGCCACGATGGCACAGAATATGTTAATAACAATCAACTCATTGGACTTCGTGAAACCAAAGTTTTCATAATATAATGTGCAAGGTAATTTTTTTCAGCAAAGTATTTGGAGCAAAATGCACATTACATAATGGGAAACATAGTAATTATAATTTTTCCAATTTCGTCAAATGCTAAATATAATTCACTCTACTCATTTGATAAAAAGCAGCAATAAATAAACTGACATCAAGGCAACTTCAAACAAGTTACTCTGGTGAAGTAAATCATTTTATACATATTAAGTAACTTTTGACAAAAGTGATAATAAAATTTTGTTAATAAAGGCAACAGCCAAAATTTCAGAGTGATGCAAAATATTTCTCACATCCAATGAAAAAGCCTCTGTCCAAATGTATGAATGTTAGCATATAAAAATAGGAAATAACTGGCTGAAGTGCTGGATGAGATGGACAATGAAAAGTGAAAGAATTCAATTATTATAGTAAGTATCAGTGAGTTGAAATTGACAATGAGACCTTCAAATTAGCACGGAGTTTCTAAAATGGTACAGTTACTTTGATCAAATGTGATATATGTGCACTCAGCACAAATGGGGCACAAGGTCAACACTCTTTTTACAACTTCAGCAGAGAATGATAGGTTCCTTATTTTAAATAAAGTGTCACATTGGTGCATTGCCTGAATAACAAAGAGAGATGTGCAATTTAACAAACACATCAGAACCAACAAGAAAACTGTACTCTTTACACAATGCATCTGCAGTAATGTTATCCATTCTAGAGCAGTGCTACTTTAGGTCAAAACTATAACAAGCAAGCAAGCTTAATCCATCATGTCTGAATTTTATCATTCTTTATTTTACTCAACTACTTAGCATGAAATAAAAATGCTGCTGATGTCTGATCATCCATTGGTAATTTCTTTACAATATGCAAGCATGCATAACAGATAATTATCAAAATTATCACATCTATACAAGAATTTGTAATTCCATATATGTTTATGTCAACTTTTTTAAGATTTATATTTGCATGTAAGAATAACAGATAAAAAATCTCTAAAAATATAACCTTTTTTCAGTAAACTCAACAAAGAATGAATCACCAAATAAGACAATCTTGTTTAATTGATTATTCAATTGTTTTATTTTGATTTATTAAATCTAAGATTTTAAGCTTCTTTTTGCATTCAAATTTTTCTTTATAAATTAGTTATTGAAAATTTTGAATACTGCATTGAAATGAAAGTGCCTTGTAATTGTAAACATACATGAAGACATTAGATAATAGTTTTAAAAATTCAATTCAACCAAAATAAGATTGCAATTTCAATACAAAATGTATATTTTACATACTCTAGTATAGATTTATGTATCCATGAATAAATTTTCATGTAAGACTGAAATAATAGTCTATAAAAATATATTTAAAAAGAATTGCTAAAGATTAAGATTTTATAGAAAAATGATGAATTATATAATTCTTATATTTAGCGAATCTAGTAAGTTGCGAAAGATTTTAAATTTTATATTATACACTCATCCTAAATACAATATTACAAATGGCAAATCTTTGGACTAAGTGATTATATTTACATCTCATAGCATCAAATATTACTTATATTTGAAATGTCAGAATAACAATTTCATTTGAATAATTAGTTTTACATGCACTTTACTACTGATGGTGATAGTATTAAACTTAAGAAGAAATACAGTGCACACTTATAACAATTGGAGTTACACACATTTCTGTAAGATAGAACCTGAGTGGAAAATCTGTTAAGAAAAATTATTTCTAATAAGTTCTAATAAAAGTAGCAAGCACTGTGCACACTAGAGATATGCTTTACAAGCAGAGTGTAGTAGTTGTCAATTTGTCTCCATGTATTATTGAAGTAGAATTACAGCCAGTAAAGTTTGACAGGGATAATGGATGACACAGGGTGAATAGGGGAAATGGTAGAAAGACTTTCTATCTTTTGTTTTGATTTCTAATCTTAAGCCTTCTAACCTTTGTTTTCATCACCAATATCATTTTGCATATATAAAGAACATTTCATTCGTGTGGCATAAAAACAGTAAAGTATCAATATAATATAAAATCTCCAAATCTGGTATTACTACACAAGATTAATAAATTAATATCTACTGAAGGTTCAGCAGATACAAGTAGTACTACAGTACATGCCAGTGGCAAGTATTTATCCTGGTGTCAGAAGCAATGAAAGGCAGTCAGAGCTACAGTGTAATTTTAGAAACTTCTAATTCACTTCTGTTGGTACAAGAAAAATGTTTTTTGAAGCTTTTAAATATTTTTCATTTATATTGATTCAAACAATAGTTGACATTCTGTTTTATAAATATGAGTCAACTGAAATTCTACAATGGTTTTTAAACAGGGTACAAAATTTGTTATTAAAATATTCCAGCGTCAGTCCCAAATTGTATTTTAATTTAGGAACTTTCTAATCTTCATTAAAGAAAAGAAAAAAAGTTTCTGAACATGAACAAAGAAAAACTAAATATTTATAGATTTTCTGCATACATTGTTATTTCATTTAGGTAGATGTTGGTAAATATAAAAAAAATTAATCACTTATGTCTACTTTATGGCTGAGATAGTTGTATCACTGGTGTCAATAGAAAATTCTAATCCAAAGCAAATGTTAGGATTCTGAATGTTCAAAATCTGAAAGTAGTTCAGCTTAATGTTTGGCCATGTAATTATTAGTGAATCACTTGTAGTATTTGTACTCAGAAACAGATTACAGTATTCAAAGCCTAAGGATATTTATGCTGTCACAAAAATGAAAATGCAGAAATTTTAAATTTTGAGCAATTCAATTTAGTAGGAAGTTTTTTTAAAAAATTATTCTGAATTGAATTCCAAAATCAAGTAATATTTTGCAAGAATATCTCAAGATAGCTATGTGAACATGATATAGTATTTCAATTATTAAATTTTGTTGTATGTGCAAGCATGAAAGCATCAGGAATCTGTAATGTAGATAAAATATTATGATATAGTAACAAGAATAGTTCAACAATTATATGTACCTGTTCATGAGTGTGCTGAGATACATCACGACCATTAATAAATAAAACTTGGTCACCTTCATTTAGCCGAGGAATACACAAATCAGCTGGAGTATTGGGAGCTACTCTGGACACAATGATGGGCATGCCTTGGTCAGAGCCACCCTAATAATAATAATAATAAAGGTAATATATATTAGGTTACATAAATACAAAACTTAAAGAAACACAATCTTGAAGCTTTAGTCAACACAATAAAAAAATGAATAGAATCAATCTTAAATTTATCTTAAAAATTTTTCCACTTTTGTTAAATTAAGGATCTGATTTAGAGTAGTTCCAGTTGTTAAAATTTTAGATTGTTTTTCTTTGTCTGGTTGAGTAATGGCCTAAAATAAAAAATCATCACATTTACTTTCCGGTTTACAATAAATTAGTGCACATAAAGATAGATGGCCTAGTGTAGGTTAATAAATAATATTTTTAGTGAGCATTTGATTATTTTATCATCAATATGAATAATAAAACTATTAACAAAATTGTTTATTCATTCCTCAGCTAATAATATTCATCTGGAGTATGATATGATTCTTGTAATAGACAAGATTGAATTTTCTTATTATAGACAAGTTGGGTCATGTACTAAATAGAATGAAATTGATAATCTCCAATAGATCAGCCTTTCATTTAGATTTAATGAAAATTGAAAAAAAAACTTCAACGAAAATATTTTCACACTTCATTTAAACAATGAAACTCTAAATATCATAGCAAATTGGTACAATTTTCATATTTATTCAAAATTATAACATGTTATAACATCACTACAAAAATAGACATTTTGTTTCACCCCTTCGAGTGATGGTGTTGATTGCGAAATAAAGAGTTTTTTTTGAAAATTCAAAACCAAATCAACCCCCTCAATACGGGAAAACTTGTCAATCAGAATACAAGTATATGAAAATTCAAAAAACGTATCAGTGTATTCTAAATACAAACCATTAGTTGATTAAATTTAATGTCAGATTAAACTAGAAATCAATATGAAATAATTATTAAGTTTTACTTTCACGGTAAAATTAAAAAATTCAAATTCTAAATTAAACTGAGCATTAAGTTTAAAATATTACAAAGTTATTCAAAAAAGTAAAACAAACAAGCAAAAATGTAAAAGGAAATTACATCTGAAACAAGTATATACAAGTAAAACCAAATATAAGTAATCACATACTCATACCGATATACAAATAAACAAATTCACCAAGATTCAAGCACAAATACAATAATAAAATGACACAAACTACCCATCAAAATATTACATACATGAACAAACATATAGGCAAAATCCTGAATATTCAAAAATTTTACATTGAAAGTACTAAAAATACATTTAAAATCTGTTGGTATCAACATATATTTTCCTTCAAAAATAGTTCTCATTGTCCAAGTACTTTTGGAGTTTAAAAGAGGAAATAGCATATGTACAATGCATAAGTAGTTGGAATACACATATCAGGTTATAAACAAACTAAATAAATAAAAAAAAGATATGTATACATACACACACATATAACCAGCCACACATACATATATATAAAAAAAATCCGGATAACTAAATCCACAAGTTCGAAAATAACACATACACATACAAAAAAACAGTATATAAACAACAATAAAAACACACTGAAATACCTACATATACACAAATATATGCATAAATACATATAAATATAAACATAAATACATACATATATAAAAAATATATATATATATAAAAAAAATACAAATACACAAAATATAAACATACATATAGACATAAAAAACTAACACGTAGTCTGTCTTGAACGTATTAAAAAAAGTTCTAGAAAATCACATTATATTAATTTTTGAACATTTATATCGTTTTATTGAAAAAATAAATATTTCACCCACTACCAATCAGCAATGATTCAGTCCCCACAGACTGGTTATATGACCAGGAGGCATATAGACTAGTCCTATTACTCAATTATTACTCCTAATCAAGTACTTATTACCTGTATAAAAGACACTAGTTCATAGAATCACACAATGAATCAGAATCTAATCTCTCCACAATGGGCAAGACGAAAGAATTGTCTAAGAACATCTGGGCAAAATTGTATACCTGCACCAGACTGGAATGGGCTACCAGATGATTGGCAAGCAGCTAGATGAGAAGGAGTCAACTGTTGGTGTGATAATAAGAAAATGGAAGAAACACCAATTGACTATCAATCTCCCTTGGTCTGGAGCTCCATGCAAGATCTCCCAATGTGCAGTGAATTTGATGATGAGAAATGTGAAGAAACAACCCAGAACTATGCAGCAAGAGCTTGTTGATGATCTCAAGGCAGTTGGAACCATAGTCACCAAGATGACCATTAGTAACACACTACGTTGTAGTGGACTGAAATCATGTAGTGCCTGCAAGGTCCCCATACTCAAGATGGCACATGTACATGCCCGTCAGAAGTTTACAAATGAGAAGCTGGATGATTCAGAGGAAGGTTAGGAGAAAGTGCTGTAGTCAGACAAGACTAAAATTGAGCTTTTTAGCATCAACTCAACTTGCCGTGTTTGGAGGGAAAAAAAGCTGACTTGGACCCCAAGAACACTATCCCAACCATTATGCATGGTGGTGGAAACATTATACTTTGGGGCTGTTTCTCTGCTAAGGGGTCAGGACGACTACACCGGGCCTAGGGAAGGATGGATGGGACCAAGTACAGGAAAATCTTGAGTGAAAACCGCCTTGCCTCAGCCAGGACACTGAATATGGGTTGTGGATGTGTGTCCCAGCATGACAATGACCCAAAACATATGGCTAAGGCAACAAAGGAGCAGCACAACAAGAAGCACATTAAGGTAATGGAGTGGCCTAGTGAGTCTCCGGACCTTAATCCTTCAGAGAATCTGTGGAGGGAGCTGAAGCTTCGACAATGACAACCTACAAACCTTAAGGATTTGGAGAGGATCTGAAAAGAGGAGTGGGCCAAAATCTCCACTGGGATCTGTAAAACTTGGTAACCAACTACAGAAAACGTCTGGCTGCTGTGCTTGCCAACAAGGGTTTCTTCACCAAATATTGAGTTATGTTTTCCTGTGGTGTGAAATACTTATTTTTTCAATAAAAAAAGAAAGAAATATTCAAAAATTAATATAATGTGATTTTCTAGAATATTTCAAGACAGACCTACCCTGAAAATTATAGACCATTCCTATTTTTGTAAGGTGACAAACTCAGAAAATCAGCAGGGGATGAAATACTTATTTTCCCCACTGTATGCAAAAATACCTGCACCTAGAAAAATACACCTATATAAAACAGAAGTAGAAACAAATATACTAACATACATACAAACATGCTTATGAAGATAACCATAATAAATTCAGAGTCTATGCAAGATTAATTCATGAAAAATCACAACTATTCAATTTGTAATTTTAGGTAGGTATATGTAAATGTTTCAATTCATGTATATGGGGTTGCATATGTGTTTGTATATGTATATGTAAGTATTTATGAGTTCATATATGTGATATATGTGAATTTATGTGTGGGATATAGTGGTATGCAGATATATGCAGATATATGCATATATAGGTATAAATGGGTGTAGGTTTTTCTTTAAATATATATATAGAGAGAGAATTCTAATAGAAGGACATTAAATTCTCTTATCAACATTTATTCTTACTTTCTCCTTAAATAATTTCTAATTAGAATTGTAAGATTGGAAATTTTACTCATCTGGATATAATCTCATTTTAAATTGATCATTTAGATTTAAATTAAAATACGTTACTCCTATTAGTCTTGATGTTAAAAATATTAAAATTAAATATATTTTTAAAAATTTAAACACTTAATTCACCACCTAACATTAAATGTAAAATATTAGGAAAAAATTTAAATAGGTATAAATATGAATGTGTGTATAAATAGGTATAAATATGAATGTGTGTGGAAATTTGTAAATGTATCTGTAGGTATTTGTATATGAATATGCGTATATGCCGGTGTATATTGATACATGTGCGTGTGCTTAAGTATGTAATTGCACATGTACATGAACGTATGTATATGTGATTCTTGCATAAATATGTATGTGGTATATATATGAAGAAACAAAATTTTTTTAATAATACCTTCAAATCTTACTCTATCTTGATTTGAAACCTAAACTTTGAGTAAGAAATATTACCCATCTAAAAATAGCTACAAATTACATTCATGAATTAAACTCAAACTGATAAAGATGTTACCTTAACAGTCTTTCACAATATTAAAATATTACTTTTAGTAAACCCTTATATTTCTTTATTATTGTCATTTATTAATATAGTATTGAACTCATATTAGATCCCTAATTTATTTGTAGAGAAGTTGAATATTTAAATTGATAACAAGCATTAAATTAATTTCTTCATGGAGTTTTTAAACATTTAAATTACTATCAAACGTTAAAATCTGTTTTTATCTAATTTGCTAAAGCTATACCACCCCTCTTCCTCCATAAACCTCTTTTCTCTTTACTTCACCCTTTTTTCTTTTTCATTTTCTTCCACCCCTTCCACATATCTTTTCCGTTGAGTTGACCGATTAAATAGTTTAATGTCTGATCCTTACCCCCTTCATTCCTCAATATTAAGTATTATAAAGAAATATAAAAATAAATTTTAAAATTCTCCCTCCCCTCTATAAACTCGACCATGTATCTCACACCATTCCTCGCTACCTTCTATATTAACTTATACTGCCCTTCAAAAGTGTAAATTTTAATTTCATTTTTCGTTTCACCTTTTGAAAGTGATGTCTGAAGATCCATGGACAGTTAAAAGTCCTTGGTGAAATAAACTATTACAATGGAGCCTTAAAGTGGCCTGTTTTTCTTTAAATTATTAGCTCTGAATTAACATTGAGCTCTCAGGATTTCATCCTCCTTGGGATTATCCATATAATGAAGTGCTGTATTTTTTGAAGGAAAATATATGTTGATACCAACAGATTTTAAATGTATTTTTAGTACTTCCAATGTAAAATTTTTGAATATTCAGGTTTTTACCTATGTTTGTTCATGTATGTAATATTTTGATGGGTAGTTTGTGTCAATTTATTATTGTATTTGTGCTTGAATCTTGGTGAATTTGTTTATTTGTATATCGGTACAAGTGTGTGATTACTTATATTTGGTTTTACTTGTATACACTTGTTTCAGATGTAATTTCCTTTTACGTTTTTGTTTTCTTCTTTTTCTTTTTATCCTCTTTTTCTTTATTTTACTTTTAGTTTCCTTTTTTGAATATTTTCTTTTCCTTTTCCCCCTTTTCATTTTTCTTTCTTTTTTCTCACTTTTGTTTTCTTCTTCTATTTTCTGTGTCGATCTTATATTTGCATGCATATGTGTTTAGTTATATTTATGTGTTTGTGTATTATGATGTGAATGTGTTGTATAATCTGTATAATCGCACATGTGCCTAATGTTTGTAGCATTTATTGATACTTTTCACATCAGCATTAAATTTAACAGATAAATTGACACTTAGCTAAGAATAGTATATATATATATATATATATATATATATATATATATATATATATATATATATATATATTTATTTATTTTCCTCCATTCCATTTTTGAATAACTTTGTAATATTTTAAACCTAATGATCTGTTTAATTTAGAATTTGAAATTTTTTTGTGAAAGTAAAATTTAATTATTTCATATTGATTTCTAGTTTAATCTGACATTTAATTTAATCAACTGACGGTTTGCATTTAGAATACACTGTCACATTTTTTGAATTTTCATATACTTGTATTCTGATTGACAAGGTTTTTCCGTCTTAAGGAGATTTGATTTGGTTTTGAATTTTCAAAAAACTTTATTTTGCAATCATCACCAGAAGGGTTGAAACAAAATGTCTATTTTTGTAGTGATGTTATAACATGCTTATGTTATAATTTTTGAATAAATATTATTTGCTCTACTTTGTATTGAGCACTTCTTTAAAAATAGTGGTTTCGGTTATCGGGATTTTATTCCATCTATACCAATTCTGTATTTGGATAAAATTTTTATTAAAAAGTTCCAATTTTTATTATTTCATAATCTAGATATTTATATACAAACACAAAATATATTTACATTTAATATGCTGAAATGTATGGGTTATTTTTCTCCAGTAGCAAGTAAGCATGATCTTTTTGGTTATCAAATAAAAGCAGGAATTAAACTCTTCTACTGTGATGAAATAAAAAGAAAAACGGCCACCAGCAAGTAAATTCGAGCTCTTCCAACTGGTAATCCAACCTCTAGTCGTTCCGTCTCAAAATCGCGCAAACAGACTTTTCCAGCCGCCAACCAGGAACGTCACTCCAAGCTTGTCTCGAACTGGGAAAAACTAGGTGCTTTTATATTTGTCCATATACCCATAATCCCTTGTGTCTTCATGCGATCCCATAGTTCATTCCGTCTCTGTCCCATAATGCATTGCATATTCATTGCATAAAAAGGCGATGCAAGTCTTCCCTTATTCTTTTATGTTATCTGGCCGAGGACGGATTACGGCAGAGCGGTAAGTGCTTTCTTTTTTTTCTCCTTCATTCCAACTGCAGTAGCCCTACATGCTAAGCAAATACGGGCTCTTTTTTGGCGGGGAAAAGGCAAGTCGGAACCGGTTGTGCTTGTCCCAGGTTCTACCTCATCACGTCTGCCACATCTACACATCACTTAAGTTTATAATTTACACTCAAATTACAGCATATATAATTTTATTCCAAAATATGTTCATTAAGTTATAAAGCTGAATTTTATTATGAAGAAAAGAGACATGTATATTATATTTTACAATATTCCATTAACATAATTCTTGTAAGAATGTAATATAGACCTACTCGTAGTCAATATTTTAAACTAATTTTTTGTGCTAAGTTTTTATTCTAATCATAAACTAAGAAATGTGAAATAATATTAAAACTCCAGATTGTTCCTTTTTATTTTTCTAAGTTTCACTTGAAATGACTTGCTAGCCATAATAGTTTATTCCTGCAGATGAGTCAATGACTTGTACAACAAATTAAATTAAAAATTAGAAAACCTTGTACTTGGGTAGGAACAGGAATAAGTTTTCTCTATAGTCAGCAATTTAGGACTCATAGCTGTGACTATAAAAGTGTTTTCTCTCTCTTAATTGCATATTACATTATTAAAAGAAAATTCATTTAAAAGATTAGAATAAGCAAACCTGAAAAATCCACAATTTTAAAAATAGGATTAATTAAAGTTATTAAATTATATTAAGATGTATATACCAGAAATTTCTCTAGCAATGGCCTCTGCACCTACCATTTACTGAAATGTTCTCTAATATTTTTCTGACCCACATTAAACCTACTTCTGTATTAATCATTTTGTTAAACATTTTTTTAAAAAGTCCATTTTCTTGGACTTTTACTGGTAACTGTTTTAATAGAAAATGTAAGTTGATTTGAATCATAAGTTTTATTCATTATTTTATATGAAGAAAAAATCTATTGATTTTGTTTTAGAGATGTTATAGCTACAAGTGGAAACACAAACATCAATCAGCTAAGTGACAAATTTTATATTTGTATTAATCATATAAGAAACACTTATATTAGTTAACAAAAAGTGGAAATATCATTTATAAATTGGAAAGTATTTAAGAATCTTTAAATAAGCTGATAAAATAAAGAGAAAAAATTTGTAATAAAATTTTATGGTACAGAATTGCAACAAAAAGGTTTCAGCAATGTAGAACATCTTATAAGAAGTCCTTCATATTTATTCATAACAATTGTAAACAAAATTAGACATTCTATGAGGGAATGACATGAATAAAAAATATGAATTTAACCTTTTGTCCAAAAGATCATTTAAGTTTTGTATGCAAGAAAACTCATTGAGAAACTGATATGAATGTTGATCATCTTCATCTAATTTTTTTTATCAATGGAACTTCATGTGAGGAAAACATGAGGTTAATGGAGGAAAAAAAAGAACCAAAAGAATTTCTAAGTTATTAAAAGTCAAATATTATTTTACAAAAATATTACCTACCTTTACATTAAAACCAAATTTGCCCTGTTCATCTGGTTTCATCTTGATGGTAACAAGTCCCTGACTGTCTGTATAACCATTGCCATTGGGCTGAAAAGACAAAAGAATCCAATCCTCAATATATATTTCAGCATTCCAACAACTTCAGCAGCTCCTGTTGTTGCATAATTATAACTGATGCTTGCATCTTTATATTCTCCCTTTCTTAGACATATAATTTTATTAACAAAAACATTATTTAGTCCAATGAAGTCCTAAAGAATGAAATGTGTTATACAGAATTTTTCTACCTTGTCATTCATTTGCCTAATATATATGTGTGTATGCACACACACACACACACACACACACACACACACACACACACACACACACACAAAGAAAAATGCAAAAGCATTGGAATATCAATAAATGATTTGATATTCATAAGTAATTTAAGCAATTTTAGAAAATAAATGAACTTAAGATTATTGAAACCAAAATAAAGTTGCCAGACTATTAAGAGTATAAACTTTTATATAAAGCAAAAAGTATCCATTTTTATAAAAGGCATATGTTGTGATTTAGCAGGGTGGTGATAAAAACATAGGAATGGACACCAGGAAATTAAATCAGCAATACTCAAGATATTTGACAGAAATTAAAAGATTCCTTCACTAATGATAATTTCATTCTTCTTTAATATGCATTTATATAAAGCTAAGTCATCTACAAGGAATTTGTACTCAAATGACCATGAAGTTTAAGTGAAAAATTATTGTTTAAATAGATGGTTTACTCATCAACAATAAAATAGATATACTAAATAATTTAGTTTGTTTGATAGTTTTGATATTATTTATTTTATGAAGGCAAAGTAATAATTTTATGAGATTGGTGAAATTAGTTTATAGGAGATTAAAATTTAAATATAAAAGATTTCAGATACAGAACAGGAGAAGCCAATATGGTTCCTTAAAACAAAAGTGATAATCTAATGGTTGTAGGGTAAAGTCATAATTCAGATGAATAATTTGATAGAGCTTGGATATTAATTTTGAAACCTGTTTTATTTTGTAAATTATATGGTTATAAATATTATATAAGGAGGACAATGTTAACAAAATAAAAAAAATTTGAAGCTTTTTGACATAATTCTTCTATTTTGACATAATTCTTCTATTTTGACTTTCTTTAGAATTACCATTCAGTGATTTCTTCAATAATCTTTGCATATACATATATATATGTTTTCTAAGAATATGGGAAAAGGTTAATGAAACAACTTTTGTACTAACTTCAATCACAAATGAGTTCACATTAACATCATCCTAGGGATGATACATTAGTTTGAGACAACTGGTTAGGTTTATTAGGATGATACAACATTAGTTTGGGATAACTGGTTAGGTTTTTGAGGTGACTTAACATTAATTTAGAACAACTGGTTAGGTTTGTTGAGATGATACAATATTAGTTTGAGGCAACTGTATTTTGGGTTTTTTTTCACTAACCAATTATAACTTTCATTTCCTAACCCAGAGATTGAACTCATGACAACCAAATGACTAGATGCAATTAATCAACCCTTCTTCACTCAGCCAAATGTTGTGACAATAAGAACCAAGATGATAATACTAGTCCAAATTGATTAATGTATAAACATTGTAATTCCTCCTGTAAGAAATTTAGTCAGATGAACAGTATTACATTGTGTTGTAAAATAAGAGGATAGGGTTAATATTTTTAGTTATCTTCATTCTCATTTCTTATTCCCCTATTCAGATTATTGGTCTGTTAAAAAAAACTAATGAATTGATGTCTGTTTAAAAGTTCAGTAGATGAGAAATTGTTTATAATCATTTTAATATGCAATAAATAAGCAACAACTGTTTTGAAAAGAATAAAAGCAACTGTAGTTATATCATGACAATAATGAAGGCATCACAATGCTTAATAAAAATACACATTGAGAATTAACTGCAACCACCTTAACAATCAGCCCAAATGATATTGGTAATGAAATTAATGAATGGAAACATAATACTTTTTGATAAAAGATTAAAAGATGAGGAATTTTAAAAACTGGAGAGACAGAAAGAAATGAAGTTTAACTTTAAATAGAAAACATTAATTCTTCATAGTGCAAGAATCAATATGAAAAGAGTTTATATGTAATAAACTAGTAATATCTAATTTTACTGATGAGTCAAACTGATGATTCTTTTACTCACGTGTATGCATGTATTTAATATTTAAAGCATTAAAGAAAAACTCACCCTTAAAATAGGATCTTTATAGACCTATTTTCAGTAACTGTTATTCTATTTAGATTAATTTAGTTTTCTCATAACTTATCCAAATTGTGGGGAAAATATGCAAGCTTAGTAACTGATACATTTTAACATACGCTCTTCCACTTATAAGTCTGTGCTTTGTGCAAACTTTCATGCAAAAGAGTCGCCAAAAGAAAAGATTGAAGCTTAACAATTTACTGTGTGTGTGTATTACAAATGAAAAAAATTTTAAAATTAGTAAAAGAACTTGGCCATAGTTTAGAAAGAATGCTAAAAATGCACAAAGGTTTTAAACTTTTTAAATCCTTCTTTGTAGGATAAGTATATGCAAGAGAATGTCAGAGCCTAGCAGGACTAAAAAGTCACATCTGTGGTGCCCATATTTGAGGATCAATCAAGCAATGACATTGCTCAAAATTGAGTCTCAGCCATCATGTATATGTGTAAAGATAACCAATTATGTTGGTTGCTGGAGATGTGGAAAAATTGAATTTTGGGTCTATGCATATATATCTACATTTATGTCTATTTCTGTTTATGATTCTCTCATATTTGTACATGTGTACAAAATCTAGCAGGTGAGGTGTAGATGCAAAGATTCATTGAAGTCAATTGGGAAAACTAGAAGAACGGTTTATGTGCATTAACAATAAAATAGCAGTGGACAAGAAAGAATAATAATAATACAGAATATACTATGACAGACTTTACTATGCAAATCAATGTTTTCAAAATAAAACTGCTTTAACCAAACAATGTTAGTAATATTTTCAGGATATACATATATTTATATTAGTAATATTTTCTATGCTTATAATATCTATTCTTATAAAAAAAAATATTGAAAATAATTTGGTTTGTAGGGTTTCAGCCATTATTATGCAAGCAAATTAAGTGCAACAAAAATTATTATTTATAAATAAATACAAGAGATATAAGCCGTAGTAATATATATTGCATTAACGCAATTTCTTATCAGTCAAGTGCCATATGTGTGATCATGTCTCTTTCTTTCAATTCAGGACTGACTAAGCAGAAGATTTTCCTGCAGTAGGCTGCCATTTCTTTCTGCAGGAGACTGGTATTGAGTAACATTCATCAGTTTTTCATTAATTTTTCTATTGTTTCAAATTGCAGTAGTTTTATTGCTTTCCAAGTATTTTCTTTGCTTGAATATTGTTTTTCATTCTTATATAGATCTTTTAATTTTGGGCCACAAATTTTCTATTGGATCAATATCTGGAGAAATTGGAGATCATTCTATTAATTTGGTGCCTTTGAAATCATTTTGGCAAAGTAGGTGTGGTATGGTCAGGGTCAATGTTGAACCTTTGTAATCTTATGCAATGTTCACTGTTGATTCTAAGTCAAATAAATTGTAGTGAGCAGACAAATGCATATATAACTTATCTGATGCTTTATTAGACTTAGAATGGAGCGTGTCTGAGCTGGACTTATTTAAATACAGAATATGTATAAGGGGAGATAATCCATACCACTTAGTCAATAGTCAACTTTTCACAATGTGAAGGCGCATTATCAAAATAATCTTTAGTTTAAAACTTCTTGCTTGTGATATGTACTACTCAAAGAAGTCTCTTATCCAAAGATGTACAATACTTCTCTGAATTTGTCTTGGTATTATCATCAGGAAGAAGCATAGTGGAGTAATGGATAGCAGCTTGGAATGAGGAATCAGAGTTAATTCCAGTCAAATCCATTACATTCACTTACATGCAAATACCCTTGGCATGAATCCACTTCTCACCACAGTTATGTTTCCTAAATAGCAGGACAGACCTGGTTCTATAGCCTTGGATAGCAACTGGTCTGCCACAGAAAGAAATGGTAAACTACTGTGGGAAAAAATCTGCCTTGTCAGTCATGTATCAAAAAATACATGATCACCTAAGCATGTATCACATATGGCACATAACTGACTGATTATCATCAGTTCTAAAGAGACATAATTTTACTGCCAACAATACAAGCTAAAAACATGGCTTCATCTATACCCTGTTGTATTTTTAGTTGACTTGGTTAATTATTTCCACAAAGGGGCCAACCTTTAACCCAGCTATTAATTTCATGTAATGCAGCTCGACATTGATCACTAAAATGTGGTTGGTTAATACAAATTCTATTGTGAAAAATATTGTATCAAAAATTTGATCATGTAAATATCTTTATGTAAAAAAACAAACACCTATAACAATTCTGTTCTTACTAAGTGCTAATCTGATAAATACACTTTATAACTATTTTTCAATTTTCAAGGAAGAAACTGCAATTTGCAATTGTGGTTTCTTCCATGCACAGAAAGTGAGTCAATATTATATATAATAAGAAAAAGAAGAAAGTTCATTTCTACAGCAAAGGAAGACTAACATGTATCAACAGGCAATGGCTAAACATGTTAAAAATATATGAATTTATACAAGAAATGCAGTCATTCAGTATTTTAAGGAACTTAGTTAGAATCTAATTGCATTAAGTAAAATAGATGATGAGATAGACAACATGAAAAGAGGATTAAGACCAAATGGACAGATGGAGCTCATTAGCCATAGTAATCTGGGAGAATGAATCTCTGATGTTAAACCAACCACACTGACCTCATGACAATGCCATAGAATATAAATGAATACTTCATCAGCAGTTACATCAATTAAGAAGGGAAACATCCCTCACTAACTCACTAAGTTAGAAAAATTTGCTACTGGTAAGGAAAGGTTAAAAAGTTTTTCAGATTTAAATTAGGACAAATCAATGTCCAGTCAGGCTCAGATGATTTCAAGATACATCTCATTCTAGAGCAATGCAAATATGTAAATGTTGATGTTGTTTGTATGCAAGAGGTATATCAACATGGCATGGGCATCATTTCATACTTAAGATGTGATTTCTGTTGGACTGGTCTGAAGAAGAAAACGCAACAGGAAGTTGGAATAGCAATACACAGATCATTGGATAGACAATACCTTACAACAGTTAAAAAGACCAATGGTTTTAGATATAGTTGTGCATGGCTTCAAAATCCAAATGATATCAACTGAAGAAAATGTTGTATTTAAAACAGATCACTTTTACAGGAGATTAAGTTAACTTTGCTAACCAATAGAAAACTGTGGATTAATGAAAATATTAATGCTACTTTTAAATGTTACTGTTTCTATGATAGAAAGAAGACTAAAACATCAAACACCAATTCAGAACTCCTATTAAATGTTTGTTTATCTAAAAGATTTTCAATCCTCAATACACTGTTTCATTATCCAATGAAACTGCCTAACTTGGCATAACCCACATAAAATAAACAAAAAGGTTATTGATTTCATCATCTTAAATCCCTGGCTTAGTCAATTTGTGATGGATATTTGAATACATAATTTGTAAGCAAACTACTAATTACTAATTTTTAATTTAATTTTTTGTACGCAAACTACTAATTTATTGATTTTTAAGCAAACTAAAAGCACCAGCAAACAAAATAGCTTGCTTTGAATGCATTAAATAAAAAGATCCTGAACTATAACATCCAAGCTCTTGGAAATGATGATGTCGAGAAAGTATTTTATGACAAACTAGAATCCAAACTAATGTCCATAATTTTTTACCAAAACAACATCAATGAATTATATAATGAAAATTGTTTCTTCTTTAGCTGAAGCAGATGAGATCATTCCTAACCTAACAAATGAAAAAGAGATCTTTCCTTGGAATAACAATTTGGAATTGAAAAGCAGGATTGCAGCAAGAGACAAAAGAAAGAAAAGTAAAAATGTAGGGAAAAACAATGAAAATAAAAAAGCTAATTAATACTCTAAGAAATAAACATCTTTGAAAATTGGAAATCAAAACAGCATGGATTATGTGTTGAAAAGTGGAGAAAAGAAAAATATATAGTAAAATCATATAAGCAAATCTAAAACAGAAAAATATCCTGGTCTCTAAAAACACTTTTAGAGACACTTCAATCCTAATCCCACCATTCTAAAGATACCAAAGAAAGTAGAATGTGTACCAGAATTTATTTGAACATTACAAAGTCTATCTCCAAAATTAAATAAGAATGAACCTTGTTATGAGGAAATCAAGAAAATAATAAATAAACTAAAAAATAATGAAGGCTAAGTTTTAAAAGTAGCTTCAAAAGTAAATTTCTCAACTCTATGAGTCTGGAATTAAATAGACATCCCAAATCAGTAGAGTCTATCATGCATAAATGCACTTTGGAACCAAAAAAGCAATCCTGAAGATTCTTGCATGTAAAGTAGGTTTGGTTTATTTTGTTTTATGGCATATCAATCTCAATGGGTTATTTAATGCCAACAACATTTTTTATTGCTGGTAATATTTTGTTTTGTCAAAAATCTGTTTTGGTAATAATTTTTTTCAAAAAAGTCTTGCTGGTAATAGTTAACTATTTGCCCATAGCTGGGACCCTAACAGGTGATACCACCCCGGGTCAGGGTGGACCTGGGAACACCAGCAATTAAGAGGTGGTTCCATGCTCCTCAAAACCTCCAGATCAGAGGCCTTGCTGCTGGACGTAGTTTAACATCTTACCCAGGAAAGCATGTAAAGTAAAAATGGAATTGGTTCCATTATGGTGAAAGTAGTGATGAATATTTTACTAACTAAACAATCACCATTCTATCTTCTAACAACCCAATTTATTTATTTTTTCTGGTAAAGAGTGCAGTGATGGTATATATGTCATCAGATAACTCTCTGAAATAGTATTTCTGCTATGGTGATCTCTCAGCAGAATATCAACACATCAACAGAGATATTCTTATCTTATCAATAAGAAACCATCTTCCAGGCTTTGACTTTATTGGCAGCTTTGATAGAGGAACTGTATTGATCAATAAAGTCATATATGTCCTGTGGAAACATAGAAACTGACTCATTTCAAACTTTGTTAGGAGTATGATGAGGAGGAAATGAGAGTTCCAATCTGTAATTACTTCCTAGGCTATGCTCTGCATGTGTACAAGCACAGATGTGAAAAAATAAGTTCAGAATGTTTAAATAACTGTAACATCCCAAGCAAATCTACTAATAGAAAACAGTACTCCTGTCTATCCTTGAGAGTTTACTGTACTGATGATGCCATAGGTGTTCATAATTGATATAAGAATGATCTTAAAAAAAAATCAACATTCTTTAGCAAGGGTTCCAAGAATTAAGACTTCAGATAAACCTTCCTAAAACAGAAACTATGATCTGGAATTGGAATGGGAATAGTGATGAATATAAAAAATAACAGTGTAAAGGGGTTTAAGATCATTTGGAATGACTCCTTGCACAGTAAGGGAAGATATGTGCCCCAGGTGTCACCTGATTGTTGTTACTCAACAGAATAAAAGTATTAACAGGACAAATGGTGAGCCAATCAACAGGTTCTATAAAATCAAAGGAAGGATCACTGATAAGAGATAAAAAAAATACTCCAAAGTTGAAGTGAAAACATCAGAGAACTTTTTTATGATGCAAGAGAGAAACCTATAATTCTTGAAAATACAGAAGGGTAAAAAATATTAAAAATGAAGTAAGATCAGCACTGGAGAGGATGAACAGGAACAAAGCAGCAGGACCAGATGGAACTGTAACAGAAAGGTTCTCAAAGAACTTTGGCCTTAGATAATTTCTGCATTGACAAGATCACAACAAAAATATATAACACTGGCAGAAAAATTATGATTGCAAAAAAATGATCACAAGCTTTCTAAAATGAGAATAAATGCCTACAACAGTATTTATAGCAAACAATTTCCTATTGTAAATTTTATTTCAGTTACTCTAAAATTTTAGGAGTAAGATATTTTACTGATAAACTTGGCTTATTCATGAAACAACTACTGATATTAGCCTAGTTAGTTCCAAATGATATTAGTATCAGTTAGATTTGAAGAAAATCTAACTAAATCAGAGTAGTCAGGAAGAGAAGGAACATCCATTACTTTTATGCTAGCTTAATTGCAAAAAAAGAAGTCATTTTTGTAGAGGATTGTTAGTAAGTGTTAGATTTAAACACGTCCATCAAAAGACAACTTGTGAGAATCATGAAACAGAAACACTGCTAGCTTTCTGCAAGACAGACATTAAATATTAATAAAGGTTCTTGTGTAATCAGAAAAATGACCAATATTTAAATCAATAAAATCCTCCAAAACTCACTAAGATTAATGAATAGAAAATACAATTTTTGTTATAATTCATATGAAAAGGTTCAAACTAAACCTAAAGGGAAAAATCAATCTTTGCTAATAATTTCATTTTTATATTTGCACGTGTAGAATTTTCTTAATATTCAAAAACATTTGTTTTAATATTAAGATGCAATAAAGATAGATTATACAAAAATTGACCCTTGCTATTAGTTTTAGTTATTTTCAAATGCAATGTCAGTTTCTTTAAAGAAGAACATTACTTCTTAATCAATCTCTGAAAACATGTTATATATATTTTATGTCTGTTAGTCTCTAACATATTTATAAAAAGTTATTAAAATGATGAAATCTATATTATTAACTAAAGAAAAATGCTTGGCATGAAACATAAAAGAATATTAAATAAATTGTCATAAATATCAACTACAGTTATACACTGATGATTAAAGCTAAAGTAAAACTTGGAATAAAGATCCATAAATTATTATGTTGACCTCGAATGTCTTCATCTAAGTGCAAAAACTGGAAATTTAAATGATACAAAATTAATATCATAAAAATGATATGGCTACATTTTGAAGAATATTATCACTAAACCTCTTTGTTAAAATCTCTCCCAGAGAAGCACAAATTGATAGAAATATGCCAAAATTTATGTAAACACTTTAGAGACAAAGATATTCAGTAAGCAACAGACAGCAAAAATGAAAGATTAAAGTCAGTAAGGAGAGATCATTGGATTGACCAAGTCTACTTGATCATAAATAACCTTGCTTTCTTGTCATTTTTTATGTTAAAGGCTACAAAAAATTATTTTTAAATTAATATTCATAAATAATCAATATTAATAATTACAATATTATTTACTATGCTTGCAGAATACTGTTGCACAAACTTTTATAGTAAAATATTAGTATGTGACCATTGCTATAAAGGAAAAATTCCTACTATATTTTTTATTTTTCTTATTCTTTCCTTTTCTCTGGAGTTAAAAATCAGGTTTGTGGGGCAAAAACAAAAAATCTAAACAAGGTAACTGAAGTAATAGTATCAAATTAAGAAGGAGGAGCTCTGCACTCGGGAGCATGAAAAAAATTCAACTGTTATAAATTAAGAATAAGTACAAATAAACCTTGGTTCAAAGTACCAATTTCCTAATATGATTTGTTAACTTTTCCAACACAGTTTGATGCTTATTGTTTAAATATTGCTATTCTGATAAGCATGAAACTAACAAAAACAGAATCTAATTTTTACTTATAAATTTGCTTAAATATATAAAAATACAGATACTACTTTGGAATAATCTTGAGAAAAAATTCACTCAATATGAGAAAGAGTATAAAAGAAAGCACAATTGAAAAGGAAACAAAATTATGCTTAAAACAAAAAATATTAGCATAGTTATTGAAATAAAAAAAAACAAACAAAGTCAATAATACCAAAGCATTAAATGAAGAAAAAAAGAAGGAAAGAAATGAATTTTGAAGTAGTCAGCTTCTATGCCGCAGCCAATAACATTGCACTGTCCCAAGGAGAGTCAAGCAGGATAAAAGGGGCAAACTTGTTGCAAAGAATAAGAGGTGCCTAAGGAAAACATGTGTAAACATACCCTGGATTTATTTCGTTGTGCTAGGAATGCTGAAATAATAGCAGTCGCAGGTGAAGAAACGTTGGAATAGTGCTGCACATTGTCAACAACCAGTCAAGCATGAAGGAGAGAAAGATAGATTGGATTAGGATAGAAAGGAGAAAGTATGAAGGGAAGAGAGAGGAAGAAAAACTATATAGAAAAAGTAAGAAACAAGGAAGAGATGAGATACGCATACAAAGTTGAAGGAAGAGAAAAGGAAACAGTACAAAAGAAGATTGAGAAAAGAAAGAAAAAGAGAATAAAGGTAGTGGAAGGAAGTGAAAAAATCAAATTTAATCAAATACAAATTTTCCAGTAAAAAAGAGAGGGAAATTCCAAGACTAATAGGAAAATGACAGTGATGCCAAATTATCATATTTTGAAAAGAAAGATAAAGGCCTTTTACAAATCAGAAATATGCTTGATTGGTTTTGAGAAATGTATTCACAGGTCAATGAAACTTATTGGTTAGCTTACTTGTTACTTTTGTTTTCTATATTTAGTGCTATATATATACCTCTTGTATATTGAGTTGTGAAACCAAAAGTATTACAGAAGGACAAATTAACTGAAATCTGGTAGAATTTCTCAGAATCTTTTCCTTTTATCAAAATGCAAACTTGCAACTTAATTGATCCAACAGTAGATTTAAAAACATAAATTACAGAATATTAAACCATTGTCTCACATTTAGCCTTTCAACATTCTTGAGATAAGAACAAAAAAAGTAGGATTTAAAACAGAAGTGAATCACTTTAGAAGTAAATGAGATGAAAATTTCATGTTGTTATTAGTAACAGTTGACATTTTTATAATTAATAATTTATATTCAGAATAAAATAATATCTTGCTCTTGAAACCACTCAGTTTGTGAATGTGATTAAAACACTTGTATAGGATTAAAGCTATTAATTGAAGCAGAAATGCTAAAATAAAAAGTCACATGAAACTAGGTTAAAGATTTATCACTTTATGTGAAGAAGAAACAGATTTGAAATTTCATGTTATTTAAAGACAGTTGTCTGTGTAAATTTTAATTAGAAAAGCAAATTGCGTCTTTTCTTTAATAATAATTTCAACCATTTTAAAATGAAATATCAAAAAGTAATACTAACTTCACTGGAAATAGTAGAATGAATATCCATAGAAAAGGTTTCAAAATTTCAAGACTTATTAAATAAAAGAAGACTGAGAAAATATTTGAAGAGGAATTACACAATTTTAATTGGAGAATCACAGAAATTAATTGGTTACCAGAATGAATAAAATTTTAAATACTATCCTAGAAATAACAAATTCATAACAAAATTGACATAGAGTTGACTAATATACTATCATTGCAAGAGGAAATCAGTCAAGTTACAATTAATAATAATAATTTCTAATTTCTACATATAAGGAAACAAAAACTGAAAATGCCAAAAAATAATATTCCAAACTTTATTCTGGCTGGTATGTTAAATTTGTGTAAGACATTTGTGTAATAAGTCTTGTCAAAGACCAGATCATTTTGTTTACATTCAAAACATATGAATGATAAATTGGTTGATGTTGAGTACATGTGCATAATATTAAATCTTTTATTTTGCCATCATGATCCCATTCCACCATCATAAAAATAGAAGTCATCAAAAACACTGAAGATTATAATAATTTATAAATCATTATAAATTTATGCTACAATGTTTACAAATATAAAGAAACAAAAAGCTGAAGAAGTGAGTGAAAAACGTAAGCATTATTATTATCATTAGTATATCAATTTGATCAATTAATTTGTCATCTGAGCTATATCAAGACAATTTGTAGAAAGACTAAGTTAAAGCTTGCATGTAACAGGCAGGGAAATGTTTAAGAGTCAGTGCTGAATGAAAAAGCAAGTCTCTTAAATAAAAAAAAAATCCACAGCAACCAAAGAAAGAACCCACCCTTTGTCCATTATTAAAATTAAAAACAAAACAAATCTAGCCACACACTTAATACTTGCAAATGTCTCAGTTATAAAAACATTTTATGATGATTTTTTAAAAATTCTTTTTTGTTTTTTTAAACTTTTCTGGGATTAAATAGCTAAAGTGAAAAGTTCAATAGTAGCATATTCCACATACAATATAACAGACAAAACACCTTTTAGATAATTACATTTCCTAAGAAAAATTTCATGAGTTTAATTCAAATACAAAGGTGTATGAAGTACATAAAATAAAATCCCTGAAAAAAATACTGAAAAAAAGAAACATTCTTAAATTCATAATTTGAAAGCATAGCAATAATTTTCTTCTATCTTACTTCAAAACAAAATCTACACATTATCCATGATAAAGTACTTCAAGGAATGAGATGTGTTGGTAGAGAAAAGTTTTCCTTTTAGATTTTTTGCATAGACAACACACACATAAACACAGTGGAGAGAAACAAATATTTGTACACAAAAAATTTTAATTTATTGTATTTCCAACTAATGAATAAACATACTTTTCATATAATTAACTGTACACAGTTGCATAATAACTAAATATGCATAGAAAACAGGAAAAAATTGATTTAATAGAAATAAATCCCATTTATCCATTTTAATGGGTGAAAAAAGTATTTGTACAATGTGAATTTCAAATTTTAAAAATTATAATGGCTTTGATACTCTATATTATTCAAGTGGAATATTTTAGAATATTCTAATAATGTTATCAGTAGGAATTTTGGGCCTAAAAAAATGCAAACAGAACATTCTGTAATTGATAATATTACATTCTGTAATTGCAATATTATAAGAGGTAAAGAACTGACAAATTCACAAAAAGAACTGATTGGTAAGCTCTGGAAAGAAGGTAAAAGTTATAGAAAAATCACAGACAACTGGAATATTCCATTGACTACCATTAGTTCATTCATTGCAAGGTATAAAAAAACTCAAAACTGTTGAAAAACAAAGAACTGGTCCTCCATGGAAGATTTCTGCAAAATCTTCAAGGAAATTAATGTATCAAATTAAACAAAATCCAAGGGTTACTTGTCAAGAGTTGCAAGATGATTTGCATCAGGAATTTGTGTCACTAAATGGAAAATAAGCAATGAAATACTTTCACAGAACTGGGACAGTCAATAAGTGTGGAAAATACCCTTGTCATATATCAACCTGCCCCTGGTAAAGAATATATTGAGTCTTCTATGTTTGTTTATAGGCAGAAGTTGAAGATTGCAAATAGGTTGTGTACATAGAGAGCACTTTGAACAACCCATGCACTCTTGATAATGAGGTACCCTTGCAAATAGGCAGAGCTAGTACTTCCTTTGGCAAATTGAATGATAGATTCTGGTCGCGACATTGCATAACTCTACAGAAAATAGAAGGTATGTAAGACAAGCATTCTATGCACCTTTCTCTATGCTTGTGTGACATGGATGACATATAGGAGATGCCTAAAAACATGAGAATATTTTCACAAACAGCATCTGAGAAACACAACAAGGATACATTGGCAGATGTTCATTAGTAATGTTGAAGTCCTTGACAACTATAACTGCATGAGCATTGAAAGCATCATCCTGCAACATCAACTTCGGTGATGAGTCAAGTGGTAAGAATGGAAAATCAGTGACTTCCAAAACAGCATTTATATGGGGATTTATCTAAGGGAAGTCTTTACGACACAAAAATATAGCGCTTTCGAATAAGTACTGTGCATAGATAATATATATATATATATATATATATATATATATATACACACAGAGACACACATATATATATATACATGTATATATATACATGTATGCATATATATATATATATACATACATACACACATATATATATACATATATATATATATACATATATGCATACATACATACATGTATATATGCATATAAATACATATATATATTGTAACATGCATATATATATATATAAGTGTAAGCATATACGTATATATAAGTGTAAGCATATACGTATATATATATATATATATGTGTGTGTGTGTGTGTGTAAGCATATACGTATATGTGTATATAGAAATATGTATATATATATTATTACGACCCTACCCTTTTCTCCAACCCTATCGATAGCAGAGGTAGAGGAGGATCGTAATCTGTGTTATTTTTTTAAATTTTTTTTTTAACATTTTACTCAATTTTCGTAAAATATATTTCTTTACCAAGGGTCTCTTTCCGATTGATCAGACACGGCCCAGCGGAATCGAATAAGGAACAAACACAATAGGTGACAAACAACAATGGAGACAGGAAATATAAATTTATGAACAAACGTAAAAATGTGAGAAAGGTAAAATAAAAAAAGACGGCCAAAATAAAAATGACAATATGTCAAGAATAAACATTTAAACATTGTGGGCAAAATAGTGGGAGGAGAACATCCTCTAAGAAAGGTAAAACACAAATCAACGTATGGCCTTGTGCCATACTTCCACAAATTTACAAATCATCAAAATTTTAAGACAAGTAGAAAGAAACATGTAATAAAAAGATCTCATGCTAAACTTGCATGAAAGTACAAACATGAAAAAGAAGTACATTTAAACAAAAACGAAGCATAAGAAAAACAACAAACTTATCTTGTAATAAAAGTTATTTTCCACTAATGTCTCTTACATCTACTACTTCTTTGCTTTTCTCTTTTTCCTTTTCTCTTTCCTTTTCTAAGAGTCTCCTTTTGAGGTCTTTTCTTACTCCCTCTCTTACTCTTTTCGTTCTGTCTAGGGGCTTGGCCGACGATTAAGTTGAAAATGCCTTTCCTCTCTACTTCCTCTTGGTTTAGCAGCATTCTCGTTTGAGGTGGTCTGTTCTTTCTTTCTTTCTTTCTTTTCCCTTTCATCCTTTGTTTAAGGGCTTGGTGACAGTTGAAACTGCTTTCTTTCTCCTTCTTCCTCATCTTGGTGTGGCATCCTTCGAGATATTTTCTTCCTCTCTTTCCTTTTCCCATAAGTATCTTCTTTTGAGATCTTTCCTCACCTTCTTTTCTTTTTCTATAAGCTGTCTTCTGTCTCTCTTTCACCCCGATGTAGCGGTATTCCGCATACGTCGTCAAACGGATCCATCTATTCTATTCGAAGATGAATTCTCCTTGCAATTTCACGAACACATCGTCTCAGCTTTTAGACCTGGACACAACTCTTGTATTTTCCACAAACATGTCTTTTCAGCCTACAGACCTGGACAAATTTCGCGGACATGTCTTCTCAGTTTTTAGACCTGGACAAATTTCGAGAACACGTCTTTTCAGCCCATATACCTAAACAAGTTTCACAAGTACGTCTTTTCGGCCTAGACGAAACTGACTTTTCCGTTTCACTATTCGTTTCTGTTTTTTTTTTTTTTTCTTGTCACATGGTCAAATACGAACTTTTTCCCATTATGGGTGGGATGAGGTCATTGACCCCCTCTCTCTTCTGAAGGGTCAGAGAAAGTTTAATTTAGTGTTTCAACTTCTTCTATATGGAATCTATTCGTGTAAATCATGCTGTCAACATGTTGACCAAAAGAAAAGGAAAGGGTACATTCTGGTTAATCTTTGTCGCCATAAAGTCTACCTATCTCGTTGGGCTTACCATTTCTGCACGTACTGGGCTCTTTATTTTAGAATTCTTCTACAATATAAGCAATAGTATAGTTTTTATAATAAATTTAGATTTACCAACCTGAATGTCCGAGAAATTTTCATAGAAAATAAAAATAAATATGAATGTACATGAGAGATTCATGGAAGATTAAAGTTTAAAGATAGTAAAATCAACCTTGCTAATGCACCTCTGTGGCTGAAATGGTTAAGGAACGTCAGACTATATAACAGTTTCGTATAGGATCCAGTTATGATTCCTGTTGGAGGACGAAAATTTTATATTAAAATTTCTCGGGCATTCAAGCCAGTAAATGATGTTTAATACTTGTTTATTACTTAAATAAAAGAATGTATAAACATAGAAATGTCTTAAAATAATTGTCGGACTTTGTCCATTTCATGTGTGAAGTCATTTGTTTACATTTGATATACTTCAAGCAGATAAAAAGGTCCGTCAACAAATTAATAACAGCTCACAATGCTGAAGTAGGTTCCCTGAGAATTCAAAAAATTGTTGGAGATTACCAACCGGGATATTTATATGGAAACTTAAAAACCCATAAACCAGGATACCCGCTACGACCAATCATTTCCCAGATCCCAACACCTATCTACAAACTATCGAAATTCCTGAACGACATCATCACTCCATACCTGCCTACCAATTACAGCATCACATCCACCCACGAATTCCTGCCAATTTTAAAGTCTACAAAAAACCCAAACCAAGGTATAATAGCGTCACTTGACGTTGAAAACTTATTTACAAATGTCCCCGTCGAACAAACAATTGACATTATCCTCAATTCTGTATACTCTAATAAGTCTATCCCTCCGCCACCCATCAAACCACCCATACTAAAAAAACTACTACACGCATGCACAACCAAAGTCC
>OZ038488.1:52151382-52153882 GCA_964036315.1 Acanthosepion esculentum
GTTTTCTTTTTTCAAAACACGGTCAAGATTTTGTGTTTCATGTACAGAGTTAACATTATTGAGTGTTGTTTTTTTTGTTTTTATTAATAAGGCTTGCATTATTTTTAGCCTTTTTTTGCATGTAGATGATGCTACTATATTAGTGTTTTCAACAAGTATGTTACAAATAGTGTCCCCTAGGTCTCCATGAATATTTAAATAGATCTAATTCAGCTGTGCTCAGAAAGGTGTAGAATGAGTCTGCGTGTCAAACATGTTGTAGTGTGGCCTATATAATTATTTACGAATTTTGATTGATCAGGAATACATATTCCTTAATGGGCATTTAAATTCCTAAATAATATTTGCTCTATTTAATTTTGTTCTAAGATGTGTATCATTAGTTTTAACTATAAGGTTAGAGGTTTTAAATTTTTGTAATAAATAATTAATCTAATTTTTTTGCTATTGTCAACTGTTATGCATTTTTTTATAATGTTCTTAATTCGACTTTCATCTTGCTTATAATTTTTGTTCATTTGATTTTTATAAAAAATATTAATGTTATTGTTTATGTTTCTATTCTCGTTGCTACCTTAGACAGAAAATGCCTAATGTGAAAATCCAACAATTGATTAGGAAATCCGTTATTAATCAGCGCTCTCATGAGAAAATTTTATATCTAAGAGGACATTCACTAGAGAAATTAAGATGGCAAGAGTCTTTACTAATTGTTTTTTTTTATAGACAGATGTTTTAAAAGTATTATTACTAAAATCAATGAAAACATCTAAGAAAGGAAGTTTATTTTTTTCACTAAGTTCATAAGTAAAATTTAGGATGGAATTTTGTTGGAATGTAGCTTCCAGATTTTCTATTTCTTTCTTGTTTTCAGCTAAAATGAATATACTGTCTACATAAATATATATTTTAGGTTTAATAACTTTAGTAAAAACCTTGTGTGTGTGTGTGTGTGTGTGTGTGTGTGTGTGTGTGTGTATGTATATGTATATATATATACACACTAAAAAGGTTAATGGTCGGAGTTGAATCAGATCAGGGAACAATATTAAAAAGTGCTCAATGCATGTGAGAAAAAATAATTAAAAATAAAAATAATATGTAGAGATTTTAAGTTTAAAAATCAGGCGATCAATTAAAATACACAACCATGGTTTCAACCTGGTGGTCACATTGGGCAATATGACCACTTTATTTCTAAAAAACCACAAAAATGCTACATAACTATCTTTCAAAACACTTGCATTCCTGTTCCTTTCCATTCTTTCTTTTAGCTCCTTTTCCCCTTCCCATTCCACCCAATGTCCTGTCTTTCAATCATCATATACCTGTTATTTTATTGTAAATGTATACAGTAAAAAGGGAAATCAAATATGTAACTTAATTGTTATGGAGGATTGGTAGAGCAGTGTGTCTAAAGAGTAACAGTGGGGTTTTTTATTTCAGATTTTTTTAACTGGCTTCATATTCACTGAATAAAAATTGTTTTATATGAGAGCAAGGGCTTAAAATTTCTGATTTTTGGTTTAAAAGATTTTTTGGGTCCAGGAATGTCATAATTGCTAATTTCTCATGTTGGCAGTTTGCAAATACGGGTATAACTGTTATATGTTTTCACCTTTATTAAAATTGTCCATCTTACAACCGGGTCCGTTATTTTTTTCTTTTAAAATCCACATGTGGCTGGTAAGTTTGGTGGAGTATCTAAGGTTTGGTAGCTTAAAACTCAATGTGCAATTGTACGATCTGCACTTGAAAGGGCCTATCATGCAGCCTAGATGTTTTAATTTGACCATTTATATTTGCTACTTCCTCTTTATAAATAATAGATTCCATTTTGCAAGCTCCATTTAATAGACATCTAATTTTGTTTCTACAGCATCAATTACTAGTATTATTTTGCTGCACGTTGGTTTTGAGGTTTCTGTTATTTTGTCTTTTTATTATTGTTTCTAAATTACTTGTGCAGCTGTAGCTTAATTTGACTGTATTTTTCTTGAATATCTTATGTAGTTCTGAATTTTTGTGGAAGTGTTTAGAAAGCAACTTGAAAAAAAAAAATTATTAAAAAAAATATATTAGATTTCACCTCTAAGTTAAGGGGGGGGGAGGGTTAAACCAAATAATATTTTTTTTACCTCAAAATGGCTTTCGTATGGTTTTTAATGTGTTGAGGTTTAAATTCTAGCTTTGCTTTGTGGCCCTCTGCCTTTAAGTTTATCTCATATTCTTTCTTTATTTTCCACAAAAATTGACTTACAAGAAGAGTTTTTGGATAGCCTAGACTCTATTCCATTGGAGATATGCTTAATTATATTGGAGGGGATTTAATATTTACATATCTTAACTTTGTGTTAGGTTTTATATACGGGGAGACACTGCTAGTGAGAAGGTTCAATTCAACGTCCAGATAGTTAATGATTTTTTTTTTTTTATTTCTGTCTACTTCTTTTTCAAAGCTGAGGTTTTTAAAGAGCTTAAAAAGCGCTTTACCAATAGT
>OZ038488.1:52158882-52163882 GCA_964036315.1 Acanthosepion esculentum
GTTTAAAGAAGGACGGAGCAGTGTTGAAGATGAAGACAGGCCTGGGAGGCCTGCAGAAGTGAGGTCTCCTGAGGTGATCGAATCAGTCAATGACCTCATTCAGTCTGACAGAAGGGTTACAGTGGATGACATTGCAAGGACTTTGAGCTTATCTGTTGGGACAAATGCAGGGGTCATCAGTCAGAAGAAGTCATCTTGCATCATGACAACGCAAAGCCTCACACAGTAGCCCAAACGCTGCAGACCATCAACAAGCTGGGCTGGGAACTGCTCCCTCATCCCCATCACAGCACAGACTTTGTCCCTTCAGACTTTCACCTGTTTGGTCCCTTGAAAGTGTTCACGACAGGCACAAAGTTTAAAAGTGACGATGAAGTCAAAAGTGTTGTGAGCGACTGGCTGAGACATCAGTCCAAAGATTTTTACGCTGAGGGAATACGGAAGCTTGTGCACAGATGGGAAAAGTGTGTGACAGTACTGGGAGACTACGTTGAAAAATAAAAAAAAAAGTAAGCTTCTATCTGTATTAGAAGTCCTTATACCGAAAAATTCACCTCATTTATTGAATGATCCTCGTACATATATACACCCATACAACTACATATATTTACAAATAAAAAACCCAAAAGCCCACCTATATACCTACAATTATATATACATACATATCCATATCCGCCCACTCCAAATATGTGTTCACAATATACAATTACAACAATGCAGGCCTATTTTTCTATATAAAAGCATATACATATACATATTAAAAGACGTATCAATGTTCCAGTTCAATTACATAGTTATATACATACAGTTATGTGTTCACATTCATATGTGCATAGCAACCTTTCCAAAAGCAAAAAAATAATAAAAAAAAAATAATATTAGTCTTCCCATATAGTTACTTCTAAATATATTTCATTAGGTTGAGGTTGTTCTTATGTCGGCATTTAAAAATTAGTTCATTATGTCTGTTTAGTAATACATCTGGATCTTTATGCTTTATTATATATAAATGGTAACCAAAAAAGTTCTGTCCGTTTTTAAAGGAAAAAAGAAAACGCTTCACAATACGTGTAACTTATATTTAGTCTTCGAAGTAATCGCCATCGGCATCCAGCACCTTCTGCTAACATGTCTCCAGCTGTTCAATGCCCTTGCGATAGAACTCGGGGAGGTTTGACGCAAAGAAGTCCGTGAGGGCTTTGCGCAAGTCTGCTTCATTGGTGAAGGATTTCCCACGAAGATGATTATCCAGGGAGTGGAAGAGGTGGTAATTGGATGGCACAAGGAAAGGTGAATAAGGTGGATGGCACAAAGTCTCCCACCCAAGTTGCTGTATGGTATCCCTGACCACTCATGCGACATGCGGCCTGGCGTTGTCATGGAGGAAAAGTACACCTTTGCGATTCACCAGTGCTGGCTCCTTCTGGTGCAATGCCTGTTGCATCCGTTTCAATTGCTGCGAGTATAGGTCTCCAGTGGTAGCAGTTCATAATGAACCACTTGACAACCTGTCCACCAGACACAAAGCATAATTTTGCGTGAGTGCATAGGCGGTTTTGCAGTGTGAGGGACAGCATCCTGAGGAGACAACCAATGTCTGGAACGCTTGGGAGTTTCATACAGAACCCACTTTTCATCACTGGTAAGCACTCGATTGAATAAGGATGCGGTACGGTGGCGAGAAAGCAGCGGTACGGTGGCGAGAAAGCAGCGATACGCAGGCTGCCACTTGTTGCCCCTTGTGAACCACCAACAGCGTTTGCGGAACTCACTTGCTCAGTTTGTACATCTTACCTAGGCAGTGCAGGTGAAGTGTAACTGTTTCATCGGAAACATTGACCTGTCTTACAAGACACCACACCACACGTTAGACTACTGTCCTCTTCAATGGCCGCCTTCAGGACTCCGCCATTCAAGACCTGTGGTCGTCCATTGCGAGGCTCATCATGGAGAGACAAATCTCCCGACTTGAATTTTCAAAACCAACGCCTTGCAGTACGTTCATCCACAGCACTATCCCCAAATGCTTGACATATGCGGCGACTTCATGCAGATGCTGATAACCCCACTTTGAAGTCATAAAGCAAACTGCCCCGAACAAGATCTCTAGACACTTCCATCCTTCTCACAGTTGTCCGGCTTATAACTGATGGCCGGGCACGGTGTACATGTTTTTTATAACGTCTGATGTTCCTACTTACGGCTGTCTGAATTTGAAAACAACTGCTACACGCATTTCGTATATATTTCAACTTCATTCAGTGACTAATCAAAAAACGGACAGAACTTTTTTGGTTACCTTGTATATACTTCCAATGCTCTGGATAGAGCAGCTTGGGGATAGAAAATGTGGCTTGTGGGGACACAGTCTGTTGGGTTACAGGAACTTGGATAAGATACACTACTGAATTTGAGAAGTGCAGCACTACATCGAATCTAATTCATCATCTCTTCATCACCAAGGCGCATTGGTACAGTTGGTATGATACTTGCATCTTATTGTAACTGTCTGGGTTCGATTCTCAGTAGTGGATGCACACTGCTGATGAGTTCCAAATACAGGACGAAACAGCCATCAAGTGCTTTCTGCATTTTGTTGAGGATTCTTCTAGACTCGATGAATTACTTAATTCTGATTACTTCAAATCCTCCTAATAATTTCTATCATACATATATATATATATATATATATATATATATATATATACACACACACACACACATACATACATACATACATACATACATACCTACCTCACCCTACATCATTAATTAGTTCATGACTTAGGTCAAAAAAATTAACCATACTATAAACCACAAATAAGCACTCCCCATTGCATATTGCAGTATTTATGATATGTACGTACAGTATTCTAAATAAAATAATTTATCAGTGATATAGCCTTACACTTAGCATTAATAATGAAAGAATGATCTGGCAATTTTTTCCAATATGAACCAGTTTCATCAACATTACAAATCTGTTTCATCTTCTTTGATGACCTTAGCCAATGCTGTAGGAAAATCAGCTGCTGGTTGTTCATCAGATGATGCACTTTCACCTTACTTCTTAATAGAGTGATAACATCTACATTCTTTAAATCTCATAAACCAGCCTTGACTGACTTTAATCTCTACATCTTTCTTATCGGGGTATTTTTTTTGTTCAGGTCCTCAAACAAAAATAACACTTTCACTTGAATGATTTCTTGACTAATCAGAGCACGCCGATGATTCAACCTATCAATCCAAAGGAAAAGAAAATTTTTCCTCTTTTCTTATTGATAACAGTATTCTTCATCCCAGGGACATCAAATCTGATGTGTGCCAAAATCTTATCCTTATTGTGAACAATCATCGATATAGTTGTCTGACTCATTCAAAAAGATCGAACAATTGATATAACCTTCTCAGCATTTTCATGGTGTTTTATCATAGAAAGTTTATTGTCCAGCATTATAGGATGACACAAAACTTGAACTAGAACTTTGGGGTCATTGGGGCAAAATATAAATTCACAAATGAATGAGAATGAGGGAGTAGATGATAAAGAGACATATACCGTGCGTATGCCTAAACTAAACTGGATTTCAATTTCATGGGAATCACGAGTAGTGCTGACAACAAGGCCAAACAGTAGATATGGGAACTACCATGAAAAATGCCAATAATGAGCTCTTAAAGACCATTAAATAAGATGACAACACAGAGTCATAGATGTTTTCATATTTTGTTCTCTAGGATTTATGATGATTATATTAACATTTACTGTAAATGTATTTTAATATGATTTTATATACTTTCATTCTTATTTATTGTACAGTAACATTAATTTATATGCTTTAAAGATTTTTTATAGGGATATTACAGCTGCAGTATTTGTGGCAGACAAGTCAAATAAAATGACTTAAACTTCATTTTTATTTTTCCATATATTTTTTGACAAACAAAGTATAACTGAGAACAACTTAACTCAAAACAACCTAATCCGAGGAATGCTATTCGTATACACACACACACATATATAAACACACACAAACACACACATATATAAATACACACACACACACATATAAATACACAGACACACACACATATATAAATACACACACACACATATATAAATACACACATATATAAATACACACACACACACACATATATAAATACACACACACACACATATATATAAATACACACACACACACATATATATATATATGTAAACACACACACACACACATATGTAAAAACACACACACACATATATATATATATGTAAAAACACACAGATATGTATGTATATATATATATATATATATATATATATATATGAGAGAGAGAGACATACATGTTTCATTAAAAATAACAGACAAAGTACTACAATTAAGCATTTTATTTAATTTTTTTTTTTTTGTTTGAGCAACTATTTACTTTTCTGGACACAGAGTGTGTAGAAACTGTCTGAATGTTCTGTGATCCCGAGCACTTTTGGCTACATGTTTAGACATTATCAACGATTTTGTTTTTCAATTTTAACTGAATGTATGGGCTTTGATTAGGACATAGAGTTATCAGGATGTTTTCTTTTTCAACCATTAACATGTATAAATGCATATTTAGTTATTATGGGAAAAGTATGTTTATTCATTAGTTGGAAAGACAATAAAAAATGTGTACGAATATTTGCTTCACAAACTGTATATATATATATATATATATATATATATATATATATACATATACATGCATACATTACATATATATGTATACATATATATATACATATATGCACATACATACATATATATATATTCATACGTATATACACATACATACATATATATATATTCATATATAAATATATACAACGTTGCATCTTTGTAGTAAGTAAATTGTTTTTGTTTATATGAAAAAATTATAATAAATATAACCATACATACATATATATATATATATATATATATATATATATATATATACATACCATGCACCCATAT
>OZ038488.1:52184932-52204932 GCA_964036315.1 Acanthosepion esculentum
TACCATGCCTGAAGATGACTAAATGTACAGTTGAAAGTACTTGCCTATTAAAGAAAGACTTTATATAACTTATAATTTTAAAAACAAAGATCATAACATTTATCAAGTGATTTGTAGGTTAATGCACCTTTAAAATTTTGTTTGCGAAGGGATTTTGCCATTTTATATTATTAATTTTACTAATCTACATTTGTATGAATAATTCATTGTAATATAAATTGAACTGCACTAAATATTTGATATACATACACACACACACACACACACAAATATGCAAACTTACACATATAAATATATACAAATATATGAACATACACATACACATGCAAACACATACATACAGACACAAAGCTGTCCTTCCACCTCACCATAATAGTTCCCTGATTTATTTAATTGTAGTTGCAGTATGCACTACATAGGAAGAACAACCCAAACCTGGATGCTAGGATTAAACAACACAGGCCTACAAAAATCCGGAACTCTACTTATTCACCATCAGAAGTTCTGACCAATACATATGGGTCTACCATTGTGGAACACCTTATAAATAACTGCAGTTGTGCAGCTAATTTCAGTATCAACTCATTTTTCATCTTGAGTAGATCCCAATCAAATTACCACCTTAAGATATTGGAGGCCATATATATTTTATCAATTAAATCTTCAATCTGTAGGCAGAAGGATTTTGTCCTTGGCATCCAATTGATTTCCATCTAATTTTTTTCTACCACTCAGATTTTAATTACTTTTATTGATAACATATACATATTTATTAACCTCAATTTGGCTCCATTGAGCGAGGTTCGAAACCAGTTAGCTAGCTCATTCTTCATTTTTTGTTTTAATTATAATCATGTGTGGTAGTATTAAAAATACAAATAAAATTTATCTATTTATTGCAGTTATTACTTCTTGTAACACTAATAAAATATTTTATATATATATATATATATATATATACACACACACACACACAGATATACACGCAAACTTATATATAAATATATACATCCAGATATAAATACACACACAAACCCAATATTATATAAACCCATATATACACACACACAAACATATATAAATATATACACCCACATGTACACATACACAGATATATCAATATATATACACAAAGATATACATACATATATATATAAATGTATATATATGCAGACATACATACCTATATACATATTTACAGACCTATAAACCCATAAATATATATATGTATATGCAGATATACACACCAACATATACATATATATATATATATATATATACACACCAACATATACATATATATATATATATATATACACAGACATACACACCTCTCTCTCTCTCTCTATATATATATATATATACACCTCTCTCTCTCTCTCTATATATATATATATATATATATATATATATATAGACATACACACCTCTCTCTCTATATATATATATAGACATACACACCTCTCTCTCTCTCTATATATATATATATACAGACATACACCTCTCTCTCTCTCTCTCTCTCTCTCTCTCTCTCTATATATATATATATATATATATATATATATATATATACATACATACAGAGGCATACACCTCTCTCTCTCTCTATATATATATATATACAGACGTACACGCCTCTCTCTCTATATATATATGCCCTGGTTTTCCTTCTGAAGAAGACATTGTTCTGCATTTCATCAGTGGCTCTTTACATCTAAAGAGGAGAACATAGAATATCACTGTTTTATACATTTTTAGTGTCACTGATAAGCCTATGTCGTGCTGGTCTAGCACTCTGTTATGAAGTCTCCCCATTGTTTGGCTTGTGTGTTGATTTCTTTGCCGATTTGGGTGTTGATTTCTTTGTCCAGAGAACCATGCTGAGTTGTCATGCCTACCTAGGTATCTGAATGTATCGACATCATGCCATTATGAATCAGCTGGATGATCTTTACAAAACACTTTGGCCATCCGATGCACTAAAGGACCATCCAAAGAGCCTTCCTATTGATAGTGTCAAAGCCTTTTGTCAAGTTGATGAAGACAGAGAAAAGTGTATGGAACAAAACATGCTTCTCTACTCTCTATTCATTGGTGAATATACCTTATGGTAATAATCATATATAAGATGCTTCTGCCTGGTCTGAAGCCACATTGCAACTCTAAGAGATTCCACACAGACAGTGATGAGGAGGTCTCATGCCAAAAGATTTCTGGCAATGAGAAGGAATGAGATACCTCTCTATTTTTACAATCTGCTTTATTTCATTGTGAAAATCCTCCCCCCTCTCCTATATGCTCTGTGGAATACTGTGAAATACCTCAAGGGTGTTGTGCCTTCTGCTTTGTATATATCAGTAGAAATGGCATTCTTTGCTGATGCTCTGTCAGAATTTGTTTGCAAAATGGCTCTTTTGACCTCCACCACAAAGGACGATAAGTCAAGCTCAGACTGTAATGACTGTTGACTTATCTGGCCCAATGCTATAGGATCAAAACTGTTGATGGTCTGTCGAGCAGGTTGCTGAAGTGTTTCATCCAGCATTTGTCAATCCCATCTGGTTTTTGATAAGAGTTGTCCAAAATCAGCAGCGAAACACTTCCAGATCTTGATTGATTGTATAATGCCTTTCTTGGCATTCTACATTATATATGTAGAACATTAAATACACACACACACAATATATATATATATATATATATATATATATATATATATATATATATATATACGCACACACGTGATAGCTGTTGACGCATTAAACTAGTATGATCATTTCTGACAAGAGCCTGTTTTGTAGAGTCTGTTCTGCTTGCTCCTGAGTTTTCGTGTGATGGGTGAGACCAGAGCAGTTTCTGCAGGTTTTCTAACATAGCCTTCATGTTATTTTCAGCACAGTAATATGACTCTTGCTGTGATTAACAAGACCTGCATTGGAGTGACATATTTTGCCATATTCATCACATGTAAATTGCAAGATTGATGGATCATTGATTTCCACTTTCTGAGCTGCATACTTGCCATTTGCCCAAATCATGGCATGTTCTTGGAAGACCTTAATGACTTCATGTACTGTACGTCTCCACTTATATCGATTAGAAACAGCAGTTTCCTACTCAGTATCATCTATATGCCAAGATGCAAGAGACTCTTTAAACAGTCCTTGAAGCACTTCCTTGGTTTATGCAGGAGTTGAGTGCCATAGAGCATTTGATAAGGTATTCTGTTATCCCCAAGATGATTGACATGGCCAGCCCAGAGAAGCCTGTGGTAACAAATGTGCACCTGAATGCTGATTGCATTGGATTCTTCAAGGCTGGCATTTAGGAATATCCAGTGGATACCAATATTTGATCTTTTACAGTGTTGGTGGAATCTCTTAGGAGAGTATAAATGTCTGCTGTAAACAACCCATATCTCACAGGACTACAGCAGGCATGTCAACACAAAAAAATTGTAAACTGCCATTTTTGTGCAGTTAGACTAGACTTTTAGAGCTGCAAAAGCATCAGTTGCCTTCTATCACACAAACAGATATTTCACTGTCAAGAGTGCAGAGTCTATTTATAGTGCTCCCAGGGTAAGTGAATTTGTCTACCATCTTCAGTTTGCGGTTATCTACAAATATTAATGTGTTGATGTGAGATGAACTCAGAGCAAGTTGAAACATAACTGTCTTGTTTAGATTGACAGTGAGGGTGAAAGCTTTACAGGAACAGGAAATATTATCAATCAGAGCTTGCATTTCCTGTTCAGTTTGAGTGGCCTAGTCACAGTCATTGGAATACAGATCTCACACAAGAATTAGAAATGTATTAGATTTACCAAAAAATTCTTGGATGGTGAATAGTTTACCAGTTGTATGATATCAAATCTGGTCAGAGTCCTTAAAGAAGAACAGAAAAGAAAATGAAGAACAATGTAGGTGCTACAAGGTCACCTTACTTGACACCATTTTCTAAACAGGTTCTGAAAGTAAAGCAGCAATGTTAACAGATATCTCTATGTCATCAGACTAAGTTTTCTGTTTACAGTGTTGAAGATCTCAGTAAGATCTACGAAGATCTTATACAGGCCTTATCATTGTTGTTCTCTTGGATTTGTTGCTCTGTGAAAATAATATCCATTGTTCTCCTATTAGACCAGAAGGCACATTGTGACCCTGGCAGTATCATATTCACAATGTGAGCATTAAATCAATATAGCAAAATCCCAACTAGGATTTTACCCACTGTCAAAAGTAAAGCTGTACCATGATAATGACCACAAAGCCCTCTTATACCTTTGCTGTTGTACAGTGATATCACGATTGCATCTCTTCAGTCCTTTGTAACTTTCTCAGAATTCTAGGGGTTCAGGATGATTCTATGCAATAATATCAGCCCAGTGATTACCACCATACTGAAGGAATTCACTAAAGATGCCATTCTTTCTGGCAATAATCAACTTTCTGTTAAGATGCTTTTACTTCCTGCAGGGTAAGGGAGTCATTCATAGATTTCATGATGGCACTTTGCTGAAGGTGGTGAAGTGCAGATTTGTCTACATGGCTTTCCATGGTGACTAAATCTGAAAAGTGTTCATTCCATCTCTTACCAATTTTGTAGCTTTGTGCAATCTTTTGATCTGAGAGGCATTACTGAGGCCATTCTTCATGAGGTTTTACAGGTGTTTACTATTATGTCTGCAGCAACCTGCATTTCTGCTGTTGTCAGATCATCAAGTATCTTCCATCTCATCAAGCCTACGTAAGGGTTGCTTCTTTGAATTGCTTTTCTAGCTCTTGTTGGCTGCTCGTGATCATACCTTAATCTTGTTCTTATTTCAGATTGGGTTGCTTTCCTCAAACCAGTCATGACTTTTAACTAAAACTAACTCCAGAGTCTCTTTTGTAACATTGTAGATCTGATCACAAGCTGCTTCCCAGCAAGTTGAATTAACCTGAGTTTCAATTGAATCTTACAGCGCTTGTCAAGTGTCTTGGGCATGGAGTTTTGTAATATTCAAGTACTTCGGTAACTTCACAGTAGTACAATTTCAAATAGTTAACTTAATGACCACACATATTTTGGTATAATCGTAGGCTTATGACACTGGTTACAATTACAATAATTGATATGTTATGCTAATCAGTGTGCATGAACATATACATATATATATAGGCACATACAAGTGAACAGGCAGTCCAATAGTTCACACCTTGTAGAGATTCTATAGTTCAGACATCCTGCATGTTGCATTTGTGGACTATAACATAGACCAGTAGGTTCCATTGGCAGGACTTTGGGTGCATTCAGGTTGTGTTGGAATTGTGAACTCATAATGGGAAGTTGAAAGCAACTGACCGCTGCTATTCATTTTTCCTCTGTACCTCCCAGGCAACGCCAAGTCTCCCAATCACTTCTTATCATTAGAATCTCCTAACACGATGATTTTATCAGTCCTAGAAAGAGACTGAAGGAAATCTCAAAATGCTTCATAGTATGAGGACTTTTCAGCTTCATCTGAGACAAGTATATGTTCATGTGCACTGATTAGCATAACATATCGAATATTGTAATTGTAGCCTATAATTATACCATCTGGTAACTTGTTCAAACAAGATACTAGGTTAATTTATACAGTAAACCCTACACCAGTCTGCTTTTCTGGCTCTCCAGAAGAATGTGAAGCTAACACCATGTTCTTTGATTTCACCAGCATCAGAGAGGTCAGTCAAGTTAGAGCAGCAATATCAGTAGTATATCAGCTGAGTTCCCTAACAACATGGGTGGTTCTTCAGCAGGAGATAAGCTGAAACAACCAGCCAGACAATTGATGAGTTTGGTAATGTGCAGGTTAACTTTTCTATACCCACTCTGGTGAAAAGTGCTATCCTTAAACAGTTACCTTTAGAGCAAACTGGGTACTACCACTGCACCAATAGCAAGGCAAACGACTTCATATATACTAAAGGCCATCAGTGTCTAAGCAACTATGTACTTGGTGACATGTCACCACTTCTTCATAGCCACTAAACCAGAGCAACATTGTCCATGTTGAGATTACAGTCATGTACAACTTGCACAACTACAATGCTAAGAATCCCAGAGACAGGTATATGCTAGATATCTAGATTTAAACAGATGGAGTGTTGCATCAGAGTTTTACTTTTCCTATCACAATGACTTGTGATGTTGTGCTAGTGCAATCACTGTTCATTTAGTGAAACAAACCATCTGTAGCTTAAAAAAGCTAAAATTCTAAAATCGATCTCATCATTAAGGGAGCAGTAGTAGTTAATTGTACTACCAAGTAAGAAAATTTATCAACAACTTTACAAGTTTATGCCAGTTAATGAAAATAGATGGTTCAGTATAGGGGTTGCCTTATTATATATATATATATATATATATATATATATATATATATATATATATATATTTTTTTTTTTTTTTTTTCTTTTAAGAAATACTTTTATCTCTTATATTTGTATACACACACAAAATCTTCTGCTCTACCTCTTTGGTTACCTTGAAGGAAGACCTATGGTTATTATGTTTCCTTGTCATCAACTTCTGTTGTCCAAAGACAAGAGATGAAAATCTTTGTAAGGAGACCCTCTATCTCATACACACAGACATGCACATATATTCAATGTTGGATCAATAATCCAGAGCTTGACACATGGCAAGAAAAAATATTTAGCCATTTTGATAAAGGGTAAACTGTTATGATCCAAAGACAAAAGCATTTTTTAAGTAGCATGTCTTGCAGAGTGCACACATTCAGTTGTAGTGAGTACCTAATGGTCAGAGGAGAGAAAAATGTGAACTGCCAACAAAGCATTAGAGATATAGAAATGTTACTAATATTTTCATCAATGCTCTCTACTCTTTTAATTATACCATTTCTTATATTTTTTTTACTTACAACAGAAAAGCTGCTGTAGTACAAATTGTAGAAAGCTTTAATCAAGATGGAGTAAGGCATATGTCACAACACAGGGTACATTGAATCTTGAAACATATAGGTGGAGGGTGAGATATCACTGCAGGTCGGTCAGAGTAACCATGCTAACTTATGCTCATCTGTTCTGATCTGATGACTTTCACTATCTCCTGAATGGTGAAGGGCAGGGCACATGTAGATCATTCTCCTGGGGAAGTGATGGCACCAGCATGCATTGGGAGAAAATAAAAATCTCATTAGTATAGTGATGGTCTGGACAACATTCTGTTGGGAAACATGTGAAAGGTACTTTTGCATGCATCACCAAACTCAACATCTCTGAAGATCAGCTAGACTTTTCATATTGAACTTTTACAATGGCAGTGGATCTTTCAGTAAGACAATACAATCTGCCACATTGTATGAATTGTACAGGAATGATATCATGAATATCTATTACCTTGGACACATGACTCTCCAGATCTTGTTCCATTGAGCACTTATACATTGTGCTGGACATTCTGCAGAAACATCATAGCATCCTATCTCAAAGGAGACCTTTATAGGACTTATTTGATTGATTAAGAACTATTTTGCAAGCAGGTGTTCATATTTTGACATGTCAGTGTACATAAATAAACATTTATTTGTAACCATTTTGGCCAATCTTTGTTTTCTCTATATTGAGTTAATTCATGCGAAATATATTTAATTCATTTTTGGAAGTTTTTCAGGAAAATCTTTTCATATTAAATAAATTGCAAATAATAGTGTAATATTTCTGGAATCTAATGTTGTCTGAAGTACTTATTTTAATTCTTCTAGACTAATTATCAAATTGTTTATTTTTACAATTCTTTAAAGATAGAAATTTTTAATATTTCATAACCCATTCTACTCATCAAAAAGTAAATAAAGCACTCTGAAGAGATTTTTGAAGAAATGAGAATTCAAACTAAATTTAGTCAGTAATTACAATGGATTAAGATTAAAAACCTTATGCTTAGTATCAAAATTAATTATCATCATATATTTCACAAGGTATTAGTATAATTTTATTTCTTTAGTTCTTGCTAATAGAGGATGCAAACTGCTTTTCTGGTTAGTCACACTCACAGACCTTCAGCTTGCATGCACATGTGAAAAAAATTAAACAAAAATTATTAGTAAAGAGAGCATTGTGCTCACAGCAAGGATAAATCAGTAATTTTGCTTCTTATTTATTTTTTTGTAACTTGCCATTTCTAAGTAACTGATTAAAATCTGTATTTTCTTTTCCCATCTTCACAATAATCTTCAAAATTTCTTACACATTCCAAAATCAATATCACTGTACATTATCACATTTTATGACACAGTTTGAAATCAGTATTATTAACATTGCTCTCTACCTCCAAACTCATTTTTCAAGTTTGAAGAAATTGATACAAAACTGATATTGTAATGAAAATTTTATTTTACTATTTTTATTTTATTTTTAATGCTTTTTCTATTTTACAATTTAGTTCTGATGCAAAAAAATATAATCCACATATATAAAATGCAATGTGTTGTGTATACATCTCTATAAATATATGCACAAGTGTGCACATACATACTTATGAGAAGATGCTGAAACTGATGACTGACCCACTACTAAAAATCTAACCAAACATCAGATTTTTTTTTTACTAGAATGTGCACTGTTCCTAGGCATTATTAGCATGGAATAACACTTTGATCCAAGGCAGAATGCACATATACTCTGATCCTAGACAAAAGTGACAATCCATATATGCATAAACCCATAATTTTGACAGGTTTTATGTGAGTGATAATAATAATCTTAACTTTATCTGCTCTTATCATTATTAAGCAATATTATGGTTCATATGATGTTCTAGTAATTGATAACATTGTTTTTTAATAAGTATTTTCAACCAGTCAAGTCACTACGACGATAGTGCTATGAGCAAAATTAGTAGTGAAATTCATTAAATAAATTTTTTCACAAATTCAAGCACCTGTTCAAGAACTCAATCTTTGAATGAATACAACAGAAAGCAAACAAGTTTAGAACATCATTAAAAAATATGTAAAATTATATTAAAATATATTGAAAAAACATTATTAGGTTGTTACAGAAATTTTCTTTTATAAATGTCAAATATAACTGCAGCAAAAAATAACAATAAAAATAATAAAAACTAAGAAACTATATACAAACTAAAAAGTGAACAGTCTGAATTTATCACTTGATATGAAGTGCATATTATGTTAGCATCACAAAAAGCCATCCTGATACTAATGATGTAATAAAAAGTTGAAACTATACTCTTTATAGCAATCAATGTATTCTGTTTAAAAGCAAGAGGTTAAATAGCAGTCAGTTCTAAGGTCAGGTCATTGCTTTGCAATGTTGATTCATAACAAATCAAAATTAAAGCAAACAATGATGGTGAAAAATAAACATGGCATGGAGAAATGGTCTACAATGTACAAAGGCAAAACACTGGCTATGTTGGGGGAATATACTACCTTGAGGGAGTTAATGCTGAAGAATAGTAACTCTATTGCATCTGCCTGTAAAAATACAAATAGTATCTTGACTCATTACTAACAGAAATACTTAGGAATACAGTTAGGAAAATATTAAATAAAATTATCAGCCTAGATAAAAAAAATATCTGCATGACTCCTGAAAAGTATTTTAAAAAATTAATCAATAATAAAAAAAATGAAGGAGAATTGAGCTATGTTATGAATTTACAAAAATAAAAGAAATCAATAGAATAAATACCATGCCAAAATGAAATCCTTTCTGTGTGCCATCAGATTGTTGAAGCTCTTTTCCTCAAAAGGGTTTACTGAATACCCTTAATTAAGTTTGCTGGTTTAAAAGTTCCAGAGAATAAACAGATTTCACAGTTTTATATTAAAGGTTTCATAAAAGTTTGGACATTTAAAAAAAAAATAACGCAATCAATTCAAAATCTGATCATTTAACTGTTTAATTTCAAATAGTTAGCAAAGTTCAATCTGAAATAAATTGAAAGCTCTTCAATTTATTTCTGAGAGCTCAAGCTTTTGAGCGAATGAAAAGAGAGAAAAGTAATTCTATATAACTTTTGAGTGGAAAGTACTTATATCATTTTGAGCTATATATAAGCTAATGTTCAAATAGATTCAATTGAAAAGTGAGATTTTCAAATGACAATGAAGGTAAGGCACACATCAACAATAGCAGAAAGAAAATTGTAATAATGAAAGTATCTAAATTCATTAGGTTATGCAAATGCTAACCTTTGGTGAATTGTTTTATTTATATCACATAACAATCTTGCTTACTTTCCAAAAATTTTCTCATCAAGCAAATATTTCAAGGTCAAGAGTTATCATGACAGTTTTGTTTAGAAATAGAAAATTCACAAAAGCAATCAAAGTTTGCTTATATATATATATATATGATCTTTTTTTGCTTATGTAATATAAAATCATGTTCTAAACATGTTCAATTAAATAGAAATGTGCATCTTTGAACTGTAGAATCATTTTTTTCATGTGATGTCATAATTTATTCCCGACATAGCATGTGAATCATCATTCATTTCAAACTTTTGACAGTAAACAAGATAAACACTACACTGCCCATCTCATGACTTTCTACCTTCTTACCTACAAAATGATAAATGATGGTTGAAAGTACATAACATATAATTTTGAAAGGTACTTTTACAAATTGTCACCTGTCATGAAACAACTTATTTCACACCAGGAGAAATTCAACAAAATGCTTGACAGACATTAACTGTCCTTTCTATTTAATATATCTATTTAACTACATTCACACACACACACTATATATAGTACAGGTAATATATCCGTTGGTATATCATCCAAGTGAATCCTAGTAATATCAAGTATTAAAACTGATCCACAAAAAGAGCTCAATGTCTTTATTATAACAGGGCATATATATTACACAACAAAATCCAAAATTACCTCACATGAGTACAGATCTATTTCAACTAACACAAAGTACATTAGTCTTATTCAACTCTGGTGTATGGACTGTGTTCAGTGTTGGAATTAGAGTTTAAAATTTAACTTTGACAGCAGTCAAAAAATTGATACAGTACCTACTCAATTCATCACATGAAATACCCAACTTGGTGGTAAGGGGAGGGTGCAGGGTATCAGTCTTAAAAGGAAGAGGCTACACAATGTCAACCCGGATATTAACGTTATGACCTTAAACTGGGGCTATATGAAGAATGAGGTGTTAAGTCCAAACTAAAAGAGGGCCGAAAAGGAAGTTTTATATGTTAAAAAATATTTTTAATTATATATGAAAAAGTTAAGTTTCTACTTAAAAAAATAACAAATAATACTTACAAATGGGATATATTAAAACAATTCACAATAAATGTTTAGTAAATTGATAGTAAATAAGAATATATTTAAAGAAATTTTATCTTAAAGTATAAGAAAAATTAAGATAAAGTAAATAATCCATTTAAAACATTAAATTGTAAAGAAAACTAAACAATACAAAGATATAGTTAAAAAAACAAAAAACGAAACTCAAACGGTATATGGATAAAAAGCTGTAAATGATAAAATACAACAAAGTACATAGAACAAAGGACAGTTATAAGATATGATTAAAAGGGAGAAGGAATGGAGATATAGAAATTAAATATAGATATACCTTCAACATATGAAGAGTTAGGGAATTAAAAAGTAACAAAGTAAGATCTATAATATTATAGAAGTTTAATTCTGCTTCTATGTTGAAATTCAAAAGTTGATTTAATAGTTTCCTTTGATTATGGTATTATATGAATATATTCATATATATATATATATATATATATATATATATATATATATACATACACACATATTCATATATATATATATCTATATATATATATATATATATACATATTCATATATATATCTATATATATCTAAAACAGCAACATTCTACACTATCCCAAAACTACATAAACTCCCCAAACTTATTTCAGAAAAACACCCTAACACTTTTTCATCCAACTCGCATCAAATTACACAATTAAATAAGGAAGAGAACATCTATGAAATTTCAAAATCCCTTAAAATCATACCACCTGGTAGACCCATAATATCAGGCATTGGTACCCTCACAGAACTTGTATCTGGGTACATAGACAATATCCTAAAACCTTTATTGCCTGACATACCTAGTTATATTAGAGACACTACTGAATTTCTCAATAAATTAAAAAACATTAACTTAGTCCACCATGATACAATCTTAGTAACGATGGATGCTTCGTCCCTTTACACGAACATTCCACATGTTGAAGGAGTATCAGCTTGCCATGAGTTCCTTAGTAACAAAAAATTACCTAACAACCAAATCACAGATATATGCCAATTAATAAATTTCATTTTAATGCACAATAATTTTAAATTCAACAACAAACACTATTTACAGATTAGTGGCACAGCAATGGGCACAAAAATGGCACCTAGTTATGCCAATATCTTTATGCACAATCTAGAAAGGAAGATAATAGACAATTCAGAATTTAAACCATTACATTATTTTAGATACATTGATGACATTTTCGTATTATGGACTCATGGATTAGAAAAATTTAAAAAATTTTTTACTTTCTGCAACAACTTCCACAATACAATTAAATTTACCATGGAGCACTGTTGTGGAGTTATTTTCACAGTGGAGGCTTGTATTTGTACTAAAATCGGTCCTAAATAAGTTTGATGTACCAAACGTTAGGAACTTGATATAATAGGTATTACGCAGAGTAATCTTGTTGTGGTCGCTGACTACTTTTGTATTTGACTAACTGTCGACTACTGTCGTCCGACATCGACTGACCCTCGCTCCTTTTACTACTCCTACTTATAATAGGTGGGAGAGTCTAATAACTATAGAATAGGTGTGTTTCACCACAACACCCCCCTCCTAAAACTTTACTCCATAAGAGTAAAACAGTTTTCTTTATTTTTTTTTTATTTTTTACAGGAAATATGAAGAAAAAACAAACAAAAAAATATCATAATTTTTTAGCAACATTGTAGCGTATCTCCTATGTTTTGGATCCACTTTTAAATGATCAGTTGTCTTTCTTTTTCTCCTGGATCGGCGTACCTCAGGTAAAATCGTTGCTGGTGTTGTTAGATCAAACGTATCGAAAATCACCTCCATAGGTGTTTCTTCCGCAGGATCACTGTCAACCACATCTGAAGAGCGTTGTCTGATCTGGTTAATGTGCCGTCTGCACGTAAATTTTTCGCCTTTCACCAAGTACATCATTGCCAATCCACTTTTCTATTTTTCCAATCTCCCAGAATGATTTATTCTGTTTATAGACCTTAAAGTATACTTTTTCACCAGGATTTTATTTTTTTACTTGAATAAATTTTCTCTACCTGGTTTTGTCTTTTTTGGTAATAATTTGTTAATCCAAAAAAACTTTGTAATGCGGTAATATAATTCGGAGCCGGCATGTCTTTTATAGCCACTGCTTGCTCTGGGTCTGGCCTTCTACCATTCTTATCGATGATCTGCCCCAGATATTTTACTTTCTCCATAAGAAACTCACATTTGCTTTTTTAAGTACACCAGTTTTCTCTAATCTGTCCAATTCTTTATCTATCTGTTCAATTGAGGCAAACAGCACATTCATTTTCTTTTTGAATACCGCCTGAGCGTTTTCTTTTAGCTTGAATTTTGCCTCCATCTTGGTACACGTTCCCAACCCTGGAGAAAAAACCATAGGAAATGTTTCCTTAAGTTTCTTTATTAATTTTTGGGCTTTGGTGTTTAAACTTTCTACCTTGTAACAGAAAGAATTTATCGGTAGATCCCATAATTGGAATTCTGTTATCCAATTCATACCAAGTAAGTTCGTGGTATTTTCTATGACAAATAGTTTAGCTTTTTGCATTTTTTTATTTAACGTGACGTTTGTAACAAATTCTCTAATAAATTGTATTTTTTCTCCCGTCACTGATCTCGCAATTTTCTTTGTCTTCATTAAAGTTGGTTTCCCCAACTTCTTCCACGTATGCAAATTTATGATAGATAGATCCGAACCAGTGTCAAGTTGCATTTTTATATTTTTATTACTTATTTCGACGGTAACAAATTTTATGGTTATTCCATCTTTTACCTCGTTGGACTTTCATTTTCTTATTTTATTGTCTTTATTTTTTGACCTGCAATGCGTGCTTTTATGTCCCACTCTTTTACAGTTGAAACATTTTTTATTCCTAAAATCGCAATATCTGTACCAGTGTAGTTCACTGCAAGCAAAACATGGCTTTGGGAGTTTTTGTTTATTTTTCTCTGGCATTTCACTTTTTGCTTGATAATCCGCAATTTTAGAATTCTTTTTGGTAGACTGACTTTCTTCTTTGTAGCGTATTTTCCTTACATGCAAAACGCCAGACTGTTCTATCTTTTTTTAATCTTTCTTTACGCTAACATATCTTGTGCAGTCTTCTGCCAATTTCTGTACCGTAATACTTGGATCGCTTTCAAATTTTGCCAGTACTAATTTTCTCAACTCTGCGTCTCTTTCGGATACCAGCCCCTGAACAAACACCAAGCACTTAAAATTGTCTGCGCTTAACTCTGTCAGCTTGAATTCTTCACAATGCTTATTCACATTGACTGCATACATTATATAGTCTTGTTTATCATCTTTCATCAGATTCAAACATTTCCACCTCTTATCAGAGATGTCTTTTTACTAAATAATTCACTTAATATATTTACTGCCTCGGTAAATGTCAACTCGCTAGTTTTTTTCGGTAAAATGTAGTTTACCAATTTGTTATGCTCAGCAGTTCCTAATTTGCTTAAAAGAAGCCTAACCTTCTTTCCTTCAGACCATGAGTGGCAGTCCTCATTATACACGTCCGTATATTTTTCATAATATTCTTCAAAAGTTATCTCTTCATCTGGACTGTACGTGAATATTTCAATTGAATTCCATATTGTATTCTCTGGGAAAGAATCATTTTGTAGATTTTTCTCTTTCCTCTTTTCAATTATTTCCAGAATTTTGTTTTGAAACACCCTATGCATCTGTTCCATTTTTTGTTGGAATTGCATTTGTCTATTGAAAGTTTCCTCCTGTAGCTGCATCTGGAATGTTGTTTGTTGCTCTAATATTTTCATCTGTTGTTCCGACTGGAACTTAAAGAATTCCCAGAATAGACTTTTGCATTCCTCCATCTTCACAAAAAGTTTACACAATGTCTAAATACTGGGGGGGGGGGTCCTACGAATTTGCAATTTGTGACCTATTTGAGCAAACTGTATTATCGAGAAAATATTTCTTTTCTCGACAGATTTTTTCATCACTAAGTTGACATCTTGGCTTGCAACAAACTTTGCAATGTTTTTTTTTTATTTTTTATTTTTTTTAAGTGTGAATCCGAGACTTTGTCGCCGAAGTTATTGTGGCGAGCGAATTTTTTCTTCCTCCGTATGAGTGCGAATCCTCGTTGTGAAAGTTGTTGTAGAGTTATTTTCGCAGTGGAGGCTTGTATTTGTATTAAAATTGATCCTAAATAAGTTCGACGTACCAAACGTTAGGAACTTGATATAATAAGTATTACACAGAATAATCTTGTGGTCGCTGACTACTTTCATATTCGACTGTCAACTACTGTCGTCTGACATCGACTGACCTTCGTTCCTCTTACTACTCCTACTTATATTAGGTGAGAGAGTCTAATAACTATAGAATAGGTGTGTTTCACCATAACAAGCACTCATACACATCTGTCCGTTACTTAGACGTTATAAAATTAAACAAACATACACTTTCTACCAGTCTATACAACAAACCCACAAACCAACATAAATTCCTACACTTTAACAGCTGTCATCCCCTTAAATTAAAAAAATCTATCGTATACAGCTCATTTCTAAGAATCAAACACATATGCTCAGACCATCTAGATTTTCTACACAACATTAATAACTTAACAAAACAATTCCTAAAATGTAAATACCCAATAAATATAATAAAAGAAACACTAAATAAAACTATCCACATAAATCGTAACACACTTCTCACATACAAGAAAAGTAAAACAATAATCGGATTCCCATGGTTTTAAACCACAATCAATATTCTCACGCACTTATTCACAATTTAAAAAAGGATTACAAGAACATCCAGTTTAACAAAAAGATCAAAGACATTTTCGATAAACCACCCATTAATGCAAAAAAACAATCACCTAACCTATCAGCTATCCTCACCTCTACCAAATATCTAAACAATACAAACCAATCAGGAAATTACAAATGTAACAAACCTTGTTGCTTAGTTTGCAAACACTTAATAATCAATACTGTATTTTCTGTACCCAACACCAATATCAAGTTACACCCACCTCGCCTCAACTGTGATAACCATAACATAATCTACTATTTATTCTGCACAATATGTCCCAATATTGGATATATTGGTGAATCTGGAAATAATTTTAGATTACGCTTCAACAATCATAAACAAACCATACGTCAAAACAATCCTTATTCCCCCATAGCAGAACACTTTAATCAATCAGGACACTCATTAGACAACTGTAAATGTTTATTGATACATTCTGGTTTCAGTTCCACATACACACATAGAAAAAAAGAAAAAATACTGGATTTTAAAATTAAATACATATAAACTAAATTTGAACAGATGCATATGTGGTAAGACTTGCAAGAATCAGCGCATCTTAAAGATACATCAAAGCCGGATTAAATGCCTTGAGGGGGGAAACCGAGAGCAACGTGCAGGTCCAAGCCCTGGTAAAACAGAGGAGGTGCAGGACCAGGAGTCAAAACACAGCATCCAGTCTCTCCAAGACTCAGTTCCTCTCACTCTGGGCAAGGAGTTCCGAAAGAAGATAAAATGGCCCCCAGCAAACAACAAAGGAGCCTGGCAGGATTTTGACACAGACATATGCGAGATACTCCAGTCAGCTACAAAGGGGGACGTGGATGGGTGACTAAATTTCATGATGACAATAATAACAAGCATGGCGTCAGAGAGATTTGGTTGCATCGAGCCAAGGATACCCTACACTACCAACCATAAGGTGAATAAAATTAAAGACTTAAAGAAAGAGATAAGATCCCTTAAGAAGCTTTATAAAAGGGCAAGAATAGAGGAGCGTCAACCCCTCGAGGAGCTCCGAGAAATACTAAGAGGGACATTAAAAACTTTACAGCAAGCGGTAGACCCTGAAAAAGGGTATCATCACAGGTTGCACAATGTCGGCTGTCCTATTTTCGTTGGCCATGAACATGCTTGTAAAGGCAGCCGAGGTGGAATGTCGAGACCCTCTCTCTAGATATGGAGTCCGCCAAACACCGATAATGTCTTACATGGACGATTTAGCCATGACAACGACATCCGTCACGGGAGCGAGGTGGCTCTTAAAGGGTCTCGAGGAAAATATGACTTGGGCCAGAATGAATTTTAAGCCAGCAAAATCCAGGTCATTAGCATTGAAAAAAGGCAAGAACATGGAGAAAGTCATGTTTACAATCGCAGGAGAAATAATTCCTACTCTGAGCGAAAAGCCTATTAAGAGCTTGGGCAAGACTTTCAACAGCAGTCTGAAGGACAAAGCCGCTATCCAGCAGACTATAAAAGATCTTGAGGAGTGGCTGATGAACATCGACAAATCGGCATTGCCAGGCCATTTTAAGTCATGGCTCTTCCAGCATGCATTTTTGCCCCAGATATTGTGGCCTATGATGTTCCAATTACCACCGTGGAAACGGCAGAGAGAGCAATTAGCAATCGTTTGAGAAGGTGGCTGGGCTTGCCGAAATGCTTAAGTGGTGCGGCCCTCTATGGGAACAGCAACGCATTGCGCCTCCCCATTAGCAGCCTCGTGGAGGAATTCAAGATCACGAAAACGAGAGAATGGCTGCAGTATGTAGAATCTAAGGATCCAAAAGTAGCAGCAGCAGGAATCCAGACAAGATCTGGCAGAAAATGGAGCACTGAAGGAGAGTTGCGAGTGGCGGAGGAGAGACTTAGGCATAAAGCTATATTAGGATCAATAGCTAGAGGCAAAGCAGGATTGGGGTTTTTCCCCTATATGCAAACCAACATTGCCAAAGGCAGAGAAAGACACCAACTAATCCAAGAAGAAGTCCGTTCGGGCATAGAAGAAATGCATTACTGTAAAATGGTCGGTCTAAGTCAGCAGGGAGCCTGGACAAAATGGGAGAATGTAGAAAAGAAAAGAATTACATGGTCAGATTGCTGGCGATTGGATTTTAGTGAGATTCGATTTCTCATAAAGTCAGTATATGATGTCCTACCGAGCCCAACAAACCTGCATATATGGGGGAAGAGTGAGACCCCAATTGTCAACTATGTGCAAGGAAAGGATCTTTACAACACATCCTCAGTAGTTGACCAAAAGCTTTGGGTGATGGTTGGTACCATTGGCACCATGACCAAGCACTCAAAGCAATTGCGAACGAGGTGACTAAAGCAATAAGGGCTAGTAAGCATCAACCAGGGAAGAAATTGAATCGGATTAACTTTGTAAAAGCTTGAGAGAAGGTACAGAAACGGAGGAGTGAGAGAACAAGCCTGTTATCTTCTGCAGACGATTGGCAGTTGATAGTGGACCTAGAGACCCAGCTGAAGTTCCCTAGATACATAGCCGTAACATCGCTAAAACTGGATCTGATACTGCACTCCGACAACACAAAGCAGTGCATTATTTCGGAACTGTCTGTGTCATGGGAGGAATATATTACACTTGTTAATGAGAGAAAGAGGTCCAAATACCAAGAACTGGTCGAACAATGTCGGCAAAAGGCATGGAAGATATACTATGACCCCGTAGAAGTTGGTTGCAGGGGCTTTGCGGGACAGTCGTTGTGCAGAGAGCCCTAGCAAAAATAGGGGCAGTTAGGGCGAGAGCGCTGAAGGACATTACCGACGCGGTTCTCACTGCATCAAAATGTATTTGGCTTAAAAGATCAGAGCCATGGAAGAAATAGTGAGGACATCTCAATTATAATTAGGAGACGTATTATACGTTATAAGGGAATATTAAGACAATATATTAAGTTAGAGTAGTCGAACTGTTATAGATAGGTGTTGAGAAGCATTGTTATGTGGGGAGGGATGGGTTTTTTTTTTTGATTTTTCTTTCACTTGACTTTTCGGTTTCTGATTGGCATTAATTTTTTTTTTTTTTAACGCTTACTCACGGTTTTATTTCAGTACATAAGCCTAATTGCAGTTTATTAAGAATGGAACGGGAGAGAAAAATATAGTTTCTTAGTAATAATAGTCTGGAAATTTGGTTGATGCTGGCACTAATTGAGTAGATTTATTTTGAGAAATATGTATCAGATTGTAAATATGAGCATAGGTTACTTAATTGAGTAGATAGCATAATTATTTAGTTATTTATTTATTGTTAGTAGGCCATCAAATTTTTTTAGTCGGTAAATTACAAATGTGTATACGTTTTTTGTTTTTTTTTAGCAAATTTATTTTGAGAAGGCGCTAGTATAGATTAGTTTTGAGTTGGATATGAGTGTAGGTTTAGTTAAAGATTTGGGATGGATATGGGATTAGTATTTAAATGGTAAAACACGGACGTAAACAATGCAATAAAGATACCAGCTTACCTCGGTATAGATTCCGGAAATAAAAAACCCTTATATAGAAGAGGAGTGTGAAAAGCCCTGTTTTCATTGGCTGACGCTGACTGACATATGTCACTAAGAACGGTCGAGGTCCAGCCTTACTAGTTTAGTGTAATTACTGTTTTTTGCAATGTCGCGGTGCGTAGCACGACGCTTTCAAGGAAGCGGCCTGTTTCACCTAGAATCAGGTCGGGGTTGCTGTTGGAGCCGATATGATGCGAAACCCGAAATCGACGATGAGAACAGTGCATCACTGAAGACCACCCTTGACACATCTAAATTGTATGACTTAACTATATATATATATATATATAAAAATATATATATATATATATATATAATATTTAAATATATTTTTGTACAAAA
>OZ038488.1:52214932-52277432 GCA_964036315.1 Acanthosepion esculentum
GAAATGCAGGAAAATTGGTGTGAAACATGAAAGAGAAATTAGATTAAAGAAAATACAACTATTGAAATATAATTTTAATAAATGCTTTAGAAAGAAATATTAATAAAGAAATTGATAAATTCTTTAGAGAGAAAAAGTTCCATATAAGCTGCTAACTGAAGAATTCAATTTTCTTTTCTTTAGGTGAAAAGTTGCAATAAATAAGCTTTGAAAAAGACAAAGGAAAAAGACAGATAAAAAATTTCCTGTAAAATTAGGTACTTCCACAGATACACAATACCTAAGGTTTAAAATGAATTTTTGAAAATGAAAAGTGTTTCTTGAAGTTTTTATTTTACTTTTAATTTCAATCTAATATATTAAATTTAATATTTCCAATAAACAAAATACTTTGCTGTATTTCAAAACTAATTTAAATTGACTGGAAAGAATATTTTCTTTTTAAATTGCTAAAAATCACTGATTTTAGCCATCTGTTAGCACAATGTAAATTAAATTTATTAAAAAATCTTTCAAAAATAAAATATACTTTTCTGAAACTTTATTTGATGAATATTAGCTGATTTAAAGTTTAATTAATCTGATTTGAAACAAATATTACTTACTTTAAAATATCACAGAAATGCATTTTTTAACACAGCAGGAGCTGTTTATTTAAGGTGTTGACAGCTTGACTGACAGATGGAAATTTATCTAATTTTTTTCTACAGTGGTCATATCTATAAAATTTACTTGAGGAGTATAACTTGAATACATTTTTTATCCAACTTTTAACTGCCCAGTAATCTTAAAAATTGAGGATAATATTTTTCCATAATCTAATGTCTTATTTAATTTTCATTACTTTAAATTAGCTTAAATTTACTGTACTCTTATTTCCTGATAATGTTGTGTATAGACACCCATATTTGCAGAAATCGGCACATTTCTACACTTAAAAAAATCTTTTCATTTTGTTTTAAAATATTTGGGGTTGATGAAATATACTAAACTTTTCCATTAGTAAATATACTTTTTACTTAATAACAATATCACCTAACCACTGAAGACAAAATTCTAAAAGATTTAAAACTTTATAAATTATTCTAACAGAAATTATTTTTAAAATTTTTATTTTATGATTCAGGGCAGACTTTCAGTAACTGGATTCTGCTTTACAAAAAAAATTACTGATTTAAATTCTCCAAGGAGTTCTGCTTTTAACTAATATAAACATTAAGTGGCACAAAATTTAATTTCTCAAAATAAAAATCTAAAATAATTGCATTCATTTGTGAATAAATTCTGAAAGCTTATTAAAATCCAACAATTATTTGATTTTTACAAAAATTTCCAAATCATTGTATTTCCTATACTAATCTAATAGTGTCATTATACATTTTTCTCAGTTACAAAAATGAACAAATTTTGTATTGAAAATTTAGAACCATTCTTTGTTGCTCATTTGTTTATTTATGCATTGCTGTAGTTGAAAAAAAATCATTGATATACAGAGAACAAATTAATGCCTGGATTTAGGTATTTCATGATATTGCTAATCTTGATGCTAAATAGGTGACAAACAGGATACTTCCTTGTGGAAAGCCTTCATCTTGTTTCTGAAGGTCACAGAGAATAGATCATGAGCTTCAAACTCAGGAATGCAAAAGTGCCATTGTGTACTGAGGGGGAGGTGTAGTAAACCAGAAGCAAGCATGTTACCAATGCCAATAGAGTGGGTATAAACTCCAGTGGTGGTGTGCATGATCCAGAGGAGCTCACTGATGCATTAGTTTGCATCACATTCACAGATAGTGGGAGGGATCAGAATTTCAGTGGTGGTATCAGTTTTCCTCTTTGACATTGTCAAAATTATTTTGTTTCAATTATGTAGTTGACAAAAAACACATCTTCTTTCCTTGAAATTTCAGTTTATTTAACAATTTTCCTCAAACCTGAAGACCAACTTCTTGAGAGCTCCTCTCTGCGGCTGCTCGGTCTCACGCTGTCCGCTGATCTGAGATGGAACAAATACATCGAGTCAGTTGCATCAGCCACCGCAAGGAAAGTTGGTTCCCTGTGCTGAGCCAGGAAATTTTTCTCCCCGGAATCGATCCTCCAAGTCTATAAATCGACCATTCGCCCTTGCATGGAGTATTGCTGCCATATATGGTCTGGGGCCCCTGCTGTTTGCCTCAGGGTTCTTGATAAGATCCAGAGATGGATATGCAATGTGATTGGCCCTGATCTGCGATCTCGTCTGCAGTCACTCTCTCACAGACGTGATGTTGCCTTGCTCTGTCTTTTTTACAAATACTTTCACGGTAATTGTGCCGAGGAGCTGCTTTCGCTTGTCCCTAGACCTTGTGAATTTAAACGTCCTACGAGGCTGGCATCTTGTTCCCACCCCTACACCGTTAAAACTGTTAGATGTAGACGTCTCTTCTACTCCAATAGCTTCATGTCTCGCACATCTCGCCTATGGAACTCCCTTCCCTATTACTGTTTCCCTGACAAATACAATCTCCAACAGTTTAAGCGTAGCGTCAATCGACATCTCCAGTTGCCTTGATCCACATCCTTTCATCTTTCATTCCTATCTGCTCTCGCTCCAAATCTTCTGTAACCCCCTTGCCTTGATCGACCCACTGTCTTTCTCTTTCTCCACATCCTCTCCTTTACCACTCCTATCTGCTCTTCCTCCAACCCTTCTATAAGCCCTTGCGTGATAGTGGCCTCCAGCCTTGCTTGGGGTGATACACTTAAAAAAAAAAATTTTTTTAAATATGATCTTCTATTGTTTGTATCCAATGTTTTTCACCTCATGTATTTCCTTAAACTCAATATGAGACAAAATCTTTTCCTCCTCATATGAAAAAAAAATCCTCATTTTCTGTTGCTGTGTAGTCTGTCAGTTTATCTCAGCTACATCTCTACACTGAGATGAGTATCCACATTTATCCCTTAACACCTTATGAAAAAAAAACATACAAATTTTCTATTTGCTCTTATTTAAGTTAGTTGTATCGCATTTCAATCACCCAGTAAGTCCCACAAAACAAGTAATCATTTCAATAATGTTCTTATCAAGGCTGGTTTATAAATGTAAATAAAAAATTGGATATGTATTTCCACTTTTCCTAATATGAATTGTCAAATTTATTTCTTATAAAATTAAAATAAACCAAGAAAGTGACACAAAGTACATTGTACCCTCTCATCAAGTAGCTTATGAAGAATACATGGTGGTGGAGAGGTCAAATTTTCTTCCTTTCCTGGAGGGGAACTAGAACAGGCCTGGCCCTTTAAAAATGACTGACTTGTATTTGGTGAGTAAGTCAAGTTTAAAACTGCTACTGCAAAGGTATAGAGAGGTGAGGAACAAATTTCTTAAACTTAAAATTTGAGAAAAATATTGGTCACAGAAATGGTTTCCCATAAGCCACAGAAAGATAGCCATGTTTTCGATACCCCTGCAACAGATCATCCATGAACTTTGAAGTTTCTTTCTAAAAGGAAACTATTTATGAACTTAGTAGTCTTCACTTTTTAACCCAAGATCTTGTAATTATGAGATCTCTCATAATACAATATTCCAAGTGATGTTGTATGCATTCTTCAAGTTAAAAAAGAATGCTATCAGATATTCTTTTTGATGAAGGCTTCCTTATGAATGTTTGAATCATCATGATAGCTTCAGTCACTCTCATGCCCAGATTGATTGTCACCACTACTGGATACACTCATTCTTTCCTCTCTCTCTCCTGTTCTTCACTTTCATATCTCTGGTGGTCTTCCTGATCACCCTCAATACTGGGTTCATTCATCCTTTCTTGCTTCATCTGTTCTTCTGCTTCCTCTTCATTTTCCATAAATTCATGCTCTCTTTTGGTTCTAAATTGGTTTTCGTAAGCCCATATGCACTGTCTATTTTTTGTTAACATAACTGTGTTAAATTCCTTTTGCACCACAAAATTCACCTTTTCAGGACTTGAATCTTTGTCCTTTCAGTACCACACATTTTCATTCATTGCAAACAACACGGTAATCAAAGCTCTTATTTGTCTTCCCATCAATGCAGATGGACTTTGCTTTCTTCTTGCATGTGGAATAGCTCTATAACTTAAAAGAGTAGTCTGTGTAAATAACTCTCTATATCACAATCCACTGGAGAGCATGCTTTTAATCCCATTTTTACCTTCTGAACCATTCTCTCCACAATTCCATTTGACTCTGGTAAGTTGGTGTTTTGTATGCAATGCAACCAATATGTTTGTTATATAGAAATAAAGTGTCACTGCCAATACTGGAGTTTGAACACAGATCACCAGAGAGCAAACACAGGTGATCCCATTTTGAATAAGTAGATCATGTGATGGTAAAGGAAATGCATATATGGGAATTAGTGTGATCACTATACGGATTATTATTCAGATCACTATACAGATTACTATTCAGAAAATGACATACATAATATAGGGACAAAGGTGTGAGCATAAGCGATACCTTAATCAGTTAAAACATAGATTCTCCGATTTAAAAAGTTCCCAAAAAGAGGTACCAATGGAAATTTTGTATGATACATTTAACGTACCCACGCCATTAGAAATTGTTGAACCAAGGGTTTATGGCAAAAGAAAAAGAATGCCAACAGAATTTCTAACTATTGAATCAAAGCTGAAGAAGTATAGACTCCAGAGGAAGTCATCTCAAAGGGGAGGTGTTATATAGGAATAAAGTGTTGCTGCCGACACTGGAGTTTGAACACAGATCACCAGAGGATAAACACAGGCGATCCCATTTTGAATAAGTAGATCATGTGATGGTAAGGAAATGTATATATGGGAATTAGCGTGGCATCTAAGTGATCACTATACAGATTACTATTCAGATCACTATTCGGTGGTTACTGTTCAAGCGAGTATTATCGAGCAAGTACTATTAGTGCAAGTGTTATTCGAAGGCGTCTGACACCAGTATTGTTCAACGGTGTTACTATACAAAGTCGCTACTACAACAAGTATTTGTTGACATTACAAAAGTAGCAATGAGTGTTTGTTGACATCACAAAAATGTTTTAACCATGCACATAAATTTTCTTTCCAAAACTCAACTGCATTGTTGGAGACCAAGGTTTTTGGAACTCCATTTCTGGAAAACATTATCCTTAAAACCCACTTCACAGTAGTGGCTTTTCTATCTGCGACTTTAATAACTTCAGGCCAACCTGAATTTGACTAATATTGGAAATAGTCCTATACCTTTAACGTAAGCATGATCCATAAGTACTTGCATTCATGGTTCCATTTCCTTTGGCCAAGAGTGAATTTTAGTTTGCCTAAATTTCTTTATTTCTGTACACTTTGTGCATTTTTTAAACTCTTCCACGTCTTCCAAACAGCTCGGCCACCATGCTTGCAACTTTAACCTCATTTGTGTAGCTAATATACCTCCATGTATATCATTGTACATGGCTTTAATTACTTCCTTTCTCAGAGACTGTGGAGGTACTATGATATCTCCATTACATATACCTTTTTCTACTTTTAATTTGTGTCTTGACTCTTTACAAGGCCTCTCAGCCATAGAGCACTTACTCCATGTATTTCTCTTTATTCTCTCCATAATTTTATTCAACACTGGATACTGCCTATTTTCCAACTAATCTGATTTAAGGGTTCTATCCAGTGCAAAATCCTATTCTCACAATTTTCACTTGCTTCAACATTTTTACTCTCTAAATTTAACCGAGACAATGCATCCACATGCAGAATAGCATTTCCTTTAATATATAAGATGTCAAAGTCAAACACCATAAGCTTAATCAACCATCTTAATATCCTAGCAGATATGACTTTTGGCAACTCTCTTCAAAAGATAATATGATCAAATTTTAATAGAAATTTCCTTCTGAACAAAAAATTACTAGCTCTTTCTGGTTCCACACAATCACCAATACCACCTCCTCAATATTCAAATAATTCACCTGTGCTAATGTTAGTTTTCTAGATAAGTACATTAAAGGGTGATTTTCCTGCAACAATATTGTGGCTATAGCACAGTCACTGGTATCTGTAGTTAATGTCAATTCTTATGCTGGGTTGAAGATTTTATCAACTGGTTTGTTTATGAGTGCCTTTTTTAAGTTCTCAAAGGCAATCTCCTGTCTTTTTGTCCATTGAAACACAGTATTCTTCTTCCTTATTTCATAAAATGGCTCTACAAGGTTACTATACTGCAGTAGATATCTATTATAAAAATTGGTTAATTCTAAAAAGACTCTTTTTTATTTTTGGGTGCAACTGTCTCTGATATCTTATTAATGAGTTTATCATCTGGCGATATACCGTCTTTGGATATTTGATATCCTATGTACAAAATACAATTAAACTTGCATTTATCATGATTGTCATACCTGCACTATTTAATTTTCTCAAAAATTGTTCTGCTTTACTTTTGAACTCTTCTTTACTGTGCATACCAATGCCAATGTCGTCCTGATATACAATTATATTCTTAACCCCTTCTAAAACTTTTTGGAAAATACTTGCCTCATATCCCCTTAATAATCCAATATCCAGTTCTACCGATTTCATGGAATTTACCAGCTTCGATGTATCCACTCTTAATATGTCAATTCCTAAAAGACCCTGGCTTTTGATATATTCCACCACTATGATGTCTGAGCCAGTGACTGTCTTATAAGATCTTTTGACTGAATTTTAAGTTCTGCTAAGGCAATTGATTTATTACAGTCTTTGGAATTGGTTGATTTATAGATTTGATTTTTAGCATTTATTGATTGCCATTCTTATGGGTGAAAACTTTTGAAAATCTCTGCAATATCCTTTTTTACTAGTTACCTTAGTGTTCTTTTAAGTAAAATATTTTAATGAAATTGTTTGATCTTTTTTGCCATAGGTTTTTCTAATCATGCTTTTGTTTTACAGAAGGATTTAAGATTACATTATTTTTTTCACTATTCCTTCTTGGCTTCTTTCATTGTTTTGCATGCTTTTGCTCTATATAGCATGAAAGGAATTAAGCTGGAGGTTGTAAAATGAATATTAAATTGGCTGCTCATCCTTATTGGATGTTTTCTTTGCAGTTATTATCAATCAAACCATAGTCTGCTGTGTCTGTTTGGAGTTAAAGTTTCAGTTATATATTCCTTTGATATGGAGAAAAGTGTTTCTGTGAAGTGATTTACTGGGTTTTTAATATTGTCATTTTGGATTTTTTTGTTGCATTAAAATCTAAATTCTTTCCAGATTGTTTTAATTTCCAATAAGGAAGATTTTTACAATTAAGTTTTGGGTTTTCTCGTATAATTAGAAAGTGAGCATTACCACATGTGTTATCATGTACTATGCAGATATAATGTTGGTTCAAAAAGCAATTTGAATGATAAGAGATTAAGGACCCTGACATTCTCCTTAGGCCATTAAGGATGCAGCAATTGTTAACAGACATTCTCATAAAGGGAGTCAAATAATAAGGAACAAATATTCAGCTGTGTGTGCAGTGCATGCTAAGAAGGATATTACCTCTGATAGGGTTGTTTGTTGTACACTTATTAGGGTAGCTTATCTATCATTGGTTCTCACTACCACCTAACTCTTACCTGTGTCTCCTTGTGGCTGTTAGTAGGAGACAGTGACCACACCCTAAGCAATAGCTTCATCAGGTAAGTTAAACTTGGTGTGGGTAACCAACAGGTATCAAATTATGATTAAGTGACATGTCTATCCCAGTATGCATTCCAATGGGCAGAGGTTAACCATTATCTTCAACACATGCCCTCACAATGACCAATCTGGTTGAGATCAAGATGTTCTGTGAATACTCTCATCATAAATGTCACCAATGCAGACAAGCTCATCATTTTTGGTGACTAACATGAGAGCTGGTTGCAAAAGCACCTTCTAGAGTAGAGTGATTGGGAAGCTTAGGGTTAACAACTGCAGCAGAAATAGTCTAATGCTCCTTCATGCTTGTGAAGTGCATGGCCTTTCTACCTTTCTACTCATAATAGGACTTTGTGGATGCATCCTCAAAATATTGCATTAATTATGTCATCATGAGGAGTAGGGACAGGTAGGATATATAAGGGCCATGTATGAGATATTATTGAACTGACCACTGCTTAAATCTCAACCATTCTATCTAAACTCCAAAGACATCCACAAGGTGTAAAACCACAAGAATATCTGAATGTGAAAAATCTCCTGTTGTGCAACAAATTTCTTGGTGTCCTGGAATAATGCCTCAAGTCCATTTTGCTGGAAAATATGAATGTGGAAGCAGTATGGGTCATACTTTTTGAGGCAGAATACAACACAGTTATAGAGTTCCTCAGGCCCACTACCAGGAAGCATAAAGATTGGCTTGATAAAAACTACTCAAAGACAATCACTGCACCTACAAAGCCTACCTTAAATTCCACACCAAAGAAAATTGCACTGAGGAACCTTAACACCATCCATTAGTTCTTTTCTATAAACCAAAGTATATTTTCTAAAATCTTTAAAGAAATGTTATTTTAAAAGAAACACACACAGGTAATTTTTTTAATGAATATGAATTATGGGTACAATCAAGCAAAGCAAAAAATTAATGATAGGCCTAAAATCCAATTATATCAAGTGAAAAGTTAAATTAATAACTCAGTTACTTTTAAATAAATAAGAAATCATTTGCAATAATGCTTTTAAAATACTTACAAAAAAATTACCTATTTTTTCTTCAAGTTACATGTGATGTCCATTTTAGTTGCTATTGTTAAAAATCCTCAAGTGATGCGTTTTCTGTTAACTGATACAGTTCTTTATGATTCTGGAGTAACAGTCCATAAGGTTCAAAAAAAGGATGGTCTTCATCAAGATCCTCAGGCTTCACTTGCTGAAAACCATTTTTAACCATTGATCTTAGAAAGTGGTTGTATACAGCTAGCAGTTTAGATATTTTTGAACAGGTTTAGTGCCATGCATAACATTCATATGAAAGTTTTGGATATGACTTGAGTTTTCAGGTTAATGTTTTGGTTTTGTTGCAATTTGTGGTGTTGGGTGAAATTACCTCTGGTGCAACCTATTCTATATTCAATTTCCTTTTCTCCTATACTAAATTTGTTATAACTGATTCATACACTAAGATATTTGATGTGTTTAGTATTTATTAATTCCACATCTTGAATTTTTATGTTGGATTCAAGGCAGGTGTCTTCAATGATTTCCAATTCCAGATTATAGTTTCTGTTTTAGTATCTTGAGTCCTATTTTTTACTTAAGATCATTCTTGTTCCATCTATGAATATCAATGTCATCAGCACAGCAACCCTCATCAACAGTACATTTCCCTTGACATGAAAAGTAGGATTGTTATCTTCTATTAGTAGATTCATTTGGGATATGGTATGGAATGCTTAAATGATCAGTGCCAATCTCTTCACATCTATGTAAGTAAATATGCAGGGCATAGAGTCTAGGAAAAGATTGACTAGATTGGGACTCATTTCCTCCTTGTCATACTCCTCATAAGGTTTCTATATCAGAGCCCTCACCAGACATGTAAGAAAAAGTTCCTCTGTTAGATTCAGTGGATTCGAAGCTTGTTAGGTGGTTTCTAATAGATCTGGAGGAAGTCTCTATTAATGTGGTTATATGATGCTGTAAGGTCAACATAGCAGGTATACAATTTTCTATTGTAGTACGCAATTCTCTAGAGAAGATTGATGATATATATGCCATCATTACATCCCTTAGCAAAACAAAAACCAAATTGGGTTATGAACAGTTAACTTTCATAAAATGATGAGGACCTAGTTAATATAATGTTCATTAATACTTTCACCATAATGGATCCAATTTAGATAACTCTATGTACAAGGATCTTGAGGTCTACCTTTTTGTTTCCATAATGCAAATGCATTAAGGCATGATAAACCCCCACCTTTGTGGGATGCATTTCTGATTCCAGATTTCTTTCAGAAAATTAAGAAACTTGTTATTGAATTAAGGGAGAAGGTAAGCTATTTTCAAAAGTTCAGCTTCAATGTCATATTATTGATTAGTTTTTTAATAGCTTTCTTAATTTCCTCATTAGTAGGGTCATTATTGTTTATGTTTGGAGATGGACTTTGTCATGATTGGATTGGTATATTTTCTATTTCAGTTTAGTGTGGTCAGGGTTGAAATGTAATTCAAAGTGTTTTTTTTTTTAGATCAGAATATTTCTTCTGTGTTGGTTTTGACTGTATGATGTTATTGTAATTCTTTTTGGCCTTTCTCCACATTTTAACACATTGTCTATACCCACTTGGCTGCATTAATTTTATTTCCAATTTTCTGGAGATATTGGTTTCTCAAAAAGTCATGAAAATTTGTTATGTCTTGAAAAGACTTGAGGCATGTCTTTATTTGTACTGCTGTCAACTTCATACACAAGATATTCTATTTGCCAACTTGAACATGTAGGTTTATAACTGACATGTTTACTTATTCAAACTGTTATATACACAGATATGTTCCAAAATGATTTAAGCACTAAGTCAGTCATGAAAATTTATACTCTTTATTATTTAGCAATTTAAGAGTCATGTGAATGACTCTTAAATTACTTGTTAAAAATGTCAATTAATTGCCAATTTAAATTAGTTTCTAAAGTAAGCCATTGGTCAAAGCAGAATATCAAATCAGAAAGCAGATTTAATTTTGATTATTTTTGTCAATTATAATTTTAAGCACAAAAGTTTCCATCAAAATAAATTGGCATCCTAAGTTTCTTTTAATATGAAAGTTGTGGCAGGTATATTTGGGTGTACATTCGTTGATTTTTCATATATTTGTGTGTGTGTGTGTGTGTGTGTGTGTGTATATATTTATGACAATTAGTGGATTTTATTTTTTAATCTGAGATATTTTTATTACTTCAAATGTTATATTTAATGGATAGCTGTATTTGAGGACACACTCCATTTATTTTAAACAGTATTTATTTTATTTATCGGCCTAATGGAGTGTCTACTCAAATATGGGCATCCACTAGAAATAATATTCAACATACATATATATATATATATATATATATATATATATATATATATATACACACACACACACACACACATATAAATTGGATGTTTGGGAATTTAATATTTTTATGCTTTGTTATTCATTAAAAGGCATATCTCTCAGTTATTTAAGTTATTGTGTGATTCTGATATTTAACTGTAAATATCAAAATCACACAATGTTCCTTAACTGCAACTTAGAAATGTGTTAAATATACAATTTCTACACAGGAGTGTGCAAGTTGTATACTGGAATTATGTAAGCAATTTGCACACTTAATATTTTGACACGATGCTTAAGATTTGAGTTTTGAAATGAAAATATCTGATTCTCTGGCATATTTTGCTCATTGTGGTAACTTTTAAAATGAAACCTACTGACATTAGATTATTTAATCATTGTAGAGCAACTTTCTCTATTTTACCTGTAATGGTTTATAACTATCCACTTAACAATAATGAACATCAAATATATAAGCAAATATAAAATAAATCAGCTATGAAAGGCAATTGATACATTATTATGCTTTTAAAAAAATTATGAAATAATTTTTTCTTCTGAAATAACTTATATTATTCAGCTTGCTCTAATTTTTTCTCTACTCTTGTTTTATGTATGAATTTATTTTAGACCAGCATTTTTATTTGTTACAAACACTACATCAAATGTATAATGACTGAGCAATTAATAAATTTATTTATGTTTGGTTTTGGTTTTTGTTTTATGGTATATCAACCTCAATGGGTCATTTAATGCCGACAACTTTTTTTTTCCTGATAATATTTTTGTTTTGTCAAAAATCTATTTCTGGTAATAATTTTTTCCTCAAAATTGTATTACTGGTAATATTTTTTTTCAAAAATGTATTGCTGGTAATAGTTTTTTTCTTCAAAAATTTATTTCTGGTCATAATTTTTTTACAAGGTATTTCTGGTATTAAAACCTATTTTTACACTTTCAAAATGCTTTTTACCTCAGTTTCAGGGTTAACTATTTGCCCATAGTTGGGACCCTAACTGGTGCTACCACCCCGGCAAAGAGTGAACCTGGGAACACCAGCAATTAAGAGGTGGTTCCACGCTCCTCAAAGCCACCTGTTCAGAGGCCTTGCTGTTAGACGTAGTTTATTGTCTTACCCTGGACGCAGATATAGTTTATCGTCATACTCAGGATGAAAATTTATTTGAGTGTGTGTGTGTGTGTGTATATATATATATATATATATATATATATATATGGCCATCCATCAAAGTTAAAGCAGCTGATATATGTTAAAATACTGTAAATTAGAGAGATAACTAAAGTTTTTATTTCATCATGTTCATAAAGGTGATAAAGAGATTCCATCTGTCAAAATCTTAAAAATTAAGAAAAAATACCACTGAATCACTCAAAGAGTACGTGAATAAACATATCACAATGAACAACACAAAGGTAGGAAGACTACCAATCAGAATACCTTTATGGAAATGTAAAAATCTATATCATATCCCAAATACTTACACCTGTATATCACTTATCAAAAATCTTTAATGATGTAATTTCCCCATACATACCCAACCAGTACAGGATCACATCTACAAGCGAATTGCACCAGATCCTCAATGCAAAACCTACATATGGAACCTTAACTTCACTGTGTCTCTTGGAATAAAGCAAATGACTACATAGAATATGCATCAGAAACAGTAAGTTGAAGGTACATGACACATTTAAGTGATCTCAATGTCATAAAAAAACACTTAGACATCAAATATCTGTCCCTCTTTTTTGCAACTTATTCTGATTATCATATCTATTCAGATGATGACAAACATCTAGCTAATTCAGCAAATGAAAAGGAAAGCTGTAATCATTGTTTTAAAGGCAGAGCATAGGGATTTAGAGATTGCTCATTTCCTGAAAGTTGTATGGTCATTTGTTGTCAAATTTCACAAAGAAAAATGGCTCAACAAAAAATGTGCAGAAATAGAAAGAATGAGCATTGCAGATAAGGCAGATAGGCATAAAGAAAAATAACAGAGCAAAAGACATGCTCATTGGCAGAATGCATAAAATTAAAAGAAGGAATGCTGATAATAGAGAAAGAAAAAATACATCAAAGATAGAATTAATACACCTGATTGTTTGCCAAGCACCATTGGACCCATTTTATTCCATGTTCATTATGGGTTCCTAGTCCAAATTTATCAAATATTTCAACATCTCACTCCTTCTCTACTGTGGTATTCAGGTCTCCCATGACAATTTTAATTTCCTGTGATTTGTACTGAGTCCTGGTGTACAGTAAAACTGTCCGATTTCTTCTTCCGCATTTTGTGGCATCAGTGCATATACAACTATGATGGATATATTAAAAGGAAGAACATTTTTTTATGAGTAGTCAACATTTTATGCTAAATCAGGAAGTTACCAAATTAAATTAATAAGAATTTTAAACAAAGCAATAGCTTCAGACAACACTTGAACATGTATCCAATACTATAGGAACTTGCTATATCTATGTCAACACCACTGCTATGTTAAACATAAAAGCCAGATAGAGTTCTTACTGCCTTCATTGCTGCTCACTGCATGCCACATTTAGTTGATTACCTGACTGAAGACAAATGACCATCACCTAAAACACTGCAATAACCGCAACAAAAAAGGTAAAGTATTTAACATGACCAGAAGAATGAGTTGGCTCATGTAAAATAATTATCTTAGGCATTTCCTTATATACATATATATATAAAGAAGATAACAATGTTAGTTCCATTTTGTTTTTCCATCCTAACTGAACAATACAATACACACTTGAATAATATCCTGATGATATAAGAAATGCATATCAGCTAAATATTCTCTAATATGTAAAGGAGAGTGACAATAATTGGTTTGCCTTTCAAACCCGACATCTGCTGATGGTTGCTAATATTAAGGATAAATATTTTTTGAGAGGGTGTCCTTTATGATGGCTACATGAGTACTCCATGTATATACACTGTTAGCCAAAATCTTAAGGCCAATGAAAATAAAGAAAATGTATACCTTTATTGTGTTCTTAAGACTCAAACATTTATTTAAGTAGAGCTTAAAAAAATGAAAATAAGAAAAGGAAAAATAAAAATTAAAAACTTTTTTAGCATTTATTAGAGAAAATTTGAATACTGGTTAATTAGAATAAATACTAGTTGGCTTAAAACCAAACCTAAAAAGAAGTCCTAAACAGAGTCAGAAATGCTCAACACATCATCTCAGTAGTGAGTTGCACAGCCGTTATTGTGAATAACTTCATAAATTTGCTTTGGCATGGTTGATATAAGCATCTGCAGAAGGCTGGCTGGAATATTACTCCAAGTGGTGAAGATGGCTTCACGAAGATCGTGCACTGTTTGAAACTAACATCCATTTCTATAAACTTCCCTTGTCATCCACCCAACAAACATTTTCAATCTGTTTCAGATTGCGCAAACACACTAGATGGTCCAAAATAATCATGCTATTTCCCATGAAAATCTCCTTTGTCCTGCGAGCATTATGGATTGCAGCATTGTCCTGCTGAAAGATTCAGTCATTTCTATATCAGTGAGGGCCTTCAGTTGATAAGGATGCTATCTTCAACATGCCAATGTTGCAGTTTGACGCTCCTGTATAAGCCGAAGCTCCATTGTTCCTTGGAAGGAGATAGCACTCCAGATCATGAGGGAACATCCTCTATTGTGTCATGTAGACAATGTCTCTGGTGGGACATTCTTATCATGCTAGCAATGTTGGAAGTCATCTAGATCATCTAGATTAAACTTCTCATCAGAGAACAAAAGCTTCTTAGGCTTTTCTACGTCCCATGTTTGGCACTTCTCAGCAAAGTCTAACCAAACTGTTTTGTGATGTGGAAGGAGGCACAGACTTTGAAGATGTTTATGTTTTTTAAAGTCTTTCTCTTGGAGATACTGTTGTATTGTTTTTGAGCCGCATTCTGCATCCATAAGAGCCTTAATCTGGTTTGATGATTGGCTGGTGTCTTACTAGACAACCCATCAAATCCTCCTGCACAACAGTGATGAAATTTTCTTGGGCTGACCACTTGAAATTCTTGTTCTGTATCCCTCTGAGTATTTTAAGAAATTTACAACAGCAGTTTTACTCCAACCAATTTCACCAGCAATAGTGTGTTGAAAGAGACCATGCTTTTGCAGCTCAACAATTCTGCTACATTCAAACTCAGTCAACTTTTAGCTTTTGCCATGATTTTTACCTAATGTAACACAAATGAGTAAATTTTGTTATGCATTTACCAATTAAAGCTTCATTTAAATATGGTCTTAAAATTTTGACCAGCTAGTATTTAGCCTAATTTCCCAGTATCAGTATTCAAATTTTCCTTATTAAATGCTAAAAAATTAAAAAAATTTATTTTTAATTTTCTTATATTTATTTTTCAAATATCTACTCAAATAAGTGTTTGAGTCTAACAATGCAGAAGGTATATTTTTTCTTTATTGTCATTGGCCTTAAGATCTTGGCTAGCTGTGTATTTGTCATCATTTGTTTTCTCCGGTGCCAATTCCATAATCAGGTTTTTCTCATGTTAGTATGTTGGATCCCATTTGTTAGCTGTTATTTGCACACAAAATATTAACATTTCTATTAAGATAGCTACTTGAATCCTTCATGTTTGCCAAGTAATGGGGCAGATTCCTGTTTTTCTTGAACAACTGACAGGACCTTATCAGCTTAAACTGTGGTGAACAGACTCAAAATGTCAAAGCTTATGATCCAAGTGGACTGAATGGAAGCATCTTTATTTTCATACAGTCAGCTGATTTCTTTACATTTACCTGTTGACAGCTTTGCTATATCTACTATATATCTATACTCCCTGATGGGTAGGAAAGGTTAGTCAACTAACAATAGGCCTTGGTGAAAGAAGTATCGTTGTGGATTTAGGGGAGGCTGTATATATGTGCAATTCATTTTATTTCTTTTCTAAAGAATGAAATAGCAAAAACAAAGATTATGTTATAACTAAAAGTATATATCTACAGATTTGATACAATTAACTTAAATTGATATCTAAATATGTCTAAATAATAAAACTATAATCAATCATTAGAACTCATAAAAAGAATCCAACACTGTAAATTCTAAGCATGAGTTGAAATGAGCACAGAAAGCATTTTAAAAATACTTCCGATTATGAGCAAAACTTACAAAAGCCAAACATTTTCTCGTTTTTAAAAAAAATTATGCTGATCTGACCTAAACAATTGGAATACAAATTAACATTTTAAATCTTATTATCATGCTTTGTTTTGTGATACACAACAAAATTAAACACTGAAATTTAAATGAACCTAATGTATTTTCTTTAAAGATTATTCCTTCTACTTATCTATAAGGCAAACTCTAGGATAATGAAAGACACTTTTCTATGAAGTTAAAGGAGATGAGAATATACACAAAAGATAGAACCTAATACAATATTTCACAATGATGTGTTATAAATGCACAGTTGTCTATAGTGAGCACTTAAGAGTAACATAACTGATTATACTTTTAGTTATCAGTTTTATTCAATTTGAAATTTATGCAACAGAAATATGTTACAAGCAGAAATTACAAATATAACTACATAAGAAAGAGCTCAACCAAAACCAATCTCAGTATATTTTAGTTTATTTGGACACCATGATCAGAGATAGAGACATTCCATGACAGTCAAGAAAAGTTTCATAGAGACATTCCATGACAGTCAGGAAAAGAAAAGTTTATGTTGCTAAGGAATTCCAAGCAGTAATTGGTATTAGTATCAGTAAGAAAAATAAATATTTAGTGAACTCTGAATCAAAATGATAGAAGATTAATTATACACCAAGGAAAAGATGATACCCTTTCAATATGTGCACATGAAAGAAGGCATAAAATTCAAAGTTATTGTGTTTCTGCACTAACAATAATATAAAATTGCTTTTATTTTTCCATTTCATTTTCCATTCCATAAGAATTTTTAGATGCTTGATATCAAATCTCTTGTTTTCAATACTTTCCTCAAAAATCATATAAAAAGTTAAATATTAAAAATGCATATATATGTTATGATTTATAAAGAAAACATTTTGTTCTCTCTCCCTTACATACATCAAAGTCCTTAAAATAGAAAACAAAATTCTTAATTCTTTGGTTTCTATGCTATTATAGTAAAAAAAATAATAGAAATATATAATTTTTAACATCAACAAACATAATTTCAAAATACATAAATTTTCATGAGAAAACAAAAGATCTATTACTAATATTTTTCACAGTTAATTTTATTTATAACTCAAATGTCCATTGATAAATCCATCATATTTTCTAACATGATAATCATTTAAAAAGTAAATCATTTTCATTCTAAATTTTAATATCTGTTTATTATTTCTAATCAATCTGCAAATATATGAAAAGGAAAATATAAGCACATATGATGTGTACATGTATGTATGCTCAGTTATTACTTCTTTAAACTCCTGTATAATAAGGTAAGAGCAAGTAGAGGTAAAGAAATACCTAATGCTTGTTAGAAAATCTTTGGTAAAGTTCTGGTAGTCTGAATATCACAGTACCAAAATATAACATTTTCAAGGTAAAGCATCTTTTTTTGTAGAAATGTTTTAGAAAAGCTATCTTAAAAACAACAGGTAAAATTATTTTAAAACATTGTACTAACTAGCTAGTTTAAATTTTTTCTTAAGAATTGAATGAATCATAGGAGTATCAGCAAAAAAATGTATAATCATGAGTTGAGTAAGTCTACCAAAGCAACACAGTTGTACTAATACAGGCCTAAACCAACTCAGGTATAAATGGAGAAGAAGAGGGTACAAAAAATAGATAGTGACAGAGGAGGGTTTGACTGTTATATATGTTAATTGGTACATTCAGCTCATGGATGGGCAGACATGACACACACATATCTTTGTAGGGGTGGGATAGCGGGTGGTGGAGTAATATTTTCAATTCATAGTAAGTAAAAATGTTAGCCAACCTCAATCAAATAATATCAAATTATATAAAATGCTTCAACAATACTACACATGAACCTTGTAAAACTTTCAAAAAATAAAAATATTTGTGAAAGTTTAAACAATTTTAAAATGAAATTGATAGAAAAAATACAAATAAAAATATTGTAGTTCTATGAACCAATTATGTACTTTTTCAAACGACGACAAAAGTATAGCAAGTACGTCCAGCTATAAAGATTTCTCTAAGATAGAATAACGGCACACCTAATGTGTGTTTTTTTTGTTGTTTTTTTTTTCATTCAGCAATTTTGTTGACTGAACGAGAAAATTAGAAGTTTAGTTAAAAATATCTTTCACAACTTTGGCAAAATATTTTTGGTATTCTTTTGGTAATTGGGTTGTAGTACAAGCAAGAACGAAAAAAGGAGGAAAAATCACTACACTCAAGCGAGGGCATAACAAAGCCTTATTTATTAGGAAATCACTACCCAAAGTTAAAAAAAAATATAAATAAACTCGCCTTGGCTTTCACCTGCACAACTCCAAACGCCAGTGTGGTACCAATTCTACAGCGCTTGACAAGCAGTTTAACCGTAGTGAGGTCCGTACGAGATCGATTAGAGGGTCTGCTAGAAACATTGGAATCAGCTGCTATATCCATGCACGCTGTCATATTGGCTGGTCAAACACTTGCTTTATCATCGTAACAAACTTGAGTATACAAACGCGAAAATTGCACGCCACAGCTGCAAGTGCCATTCGTGATATCAGCACCAATCGCAACGATTAACAGTTGTAGTAGTGGTAATAGTATTGAGCTGGAATTAGTGCGGTGGGGAAAAATAACAGAATGAGAGGTTGCATGTATAGGCGGCGATGGTAGTGACTCCGGCAAACGATGGGTGTGTAGATAGTAGTGATACTGCTGCTACCGACAAGGGCCTCCTAAGATATCCCATACTGTAAGGTTGGCTTGTCTGTTGCCAACCTACCAACGGTAACCCATTAGGAATAAGTAAGCCGCCTCAGCACATTCATCATCAGTCAGTTAGCAATGTATGAGTGATCACACACACAAAGAATTTTTTTGTGACTACGTAAACTACTAAGTACCTCAATACAAAATACTCCAATTTTTAAACCCTGAGGATCAACTTTCCATGCCTGCAGTAAATGTTGAAAGAAAATAATTTTTAGATTGTAAAACAAAATAAAAAAAATAAATAGCATTTTTGTTTAAAAAAAAGTAAAAGGATTTAATTATTTTAATTTCTTTTAATAAATTCAAAAATAAACCTACGTTTTCTTTTTATGGCTCGAAAAAGAAAAACAAAAAAAAAACGATGTGCTTCGGCTTGTAATATTTTAAAATTTTAAATAAAAGAAAGGACACTAATTGTAGAATTTAGAGACTCTTTCTACTAGTATTATTCTTTATATTTCTTCAGCAGATAAACAATTGTTATTTAAATCATTTTTAGAGGTGGTAGCTGTAACTTCATGTTTAACAGACTATCTTCTTTCATTTTTGTAAGTCTATCCTTTTAGTTTTAAAACAATAAAATTTAACCCCGCTTGCGATTTTTCTTTTATTGTTACTGAGTACCTCCAATAATCAGTAACAAACCTCTTCTTCACACATTCACACAAAACTGACTTCCTTTACGCGTACGCCTGTCCATTTATTTTTTGTTCTTGTCTAAACTTTACAGTACACAGTGTACTGTAACTGTAAGGTAAGAATATCTATCCAGAGTTGCCATCATCACACAAGCGAATTAGGTATGGTATGCGGAGCAGATAAAAAGAAAAGAAAAAATCTGTACAAAAAAAAAGATAAATAAATAAAAATAAAAATAAAAAACGTAATCGTCAGTGAGTGAGTGGCTGGTTACATTTATCTGTAACTATAAATATAGTTACACATACATTCATAAGGAATACTAAAGTAAACTTTACCAATCTCCTGAAAGTGTGTTGGGTTATTTAAATTAAATTCATCGCTTCTTTTATAGAATCATAATTATTAAAATTCAATAACAAAAATTCAGTTTGAAAAATTTCCTATCGGTATAATAATCAGTAAAAATTATTAAAATTTAAATACGTGCGCATTTTCGATAGCGAAAGCAAAAAATATAAACGCTACCCCAGTTTTTTTAAAGATTGACAAAAAATCAGGGAATTCTGATTTAAAAGAAATTTTCAGTACTTCTTCATTAATAAATTAATTTTATGTTAAATTTAGAAAACTTTGTGGAAATATTTTTGGAGGGTGGGTCACTTTCAAGAGAAGACTGTGTTGTTTGTCGGTCTTGATGACAGCTCACAAGCTACTGTGCATATGATATTTTGCTACGTTTAAGCTAGAAGTATTATTCTTTTACCAAATCTAGTTAATTAATCCTTAAATTTATTAATTTACTTTGAAACAAATCTATAGGAAAAATAATTCATTTTTAAGAGTTTTTTAAATAAGTTGTTTTCATTTTTCGACAATAATGGTGTTTCGATGAGTTCATGAATGATGCTGATGTTTTTAACAAATGTGTAAAAAATAAATTTATTTCAATACATAAAATTCTTTTTCTTTTTTTTCACAGATTATCTTTAGACTCTTATCTTTAAAACGAAAATTTATGTATAAAACAGACATTTATTTAAACTTCAAGTTTGAGATAACAAGATTTCTATCTCTGCATGTTTTTGGAGTTCATCAAATGGATTTTTTAAAATTTTATTGTTGCTGCTAAGAAGTTTTTTTTTTCTTTTACTACAGTCAAGTGTCAAATTTAATTTCTCTTGACTGAAAACATTGAAATTGTCTAAGCAAATGTTAAACTAAAGTGAAACTTCCAAACATCATAGGTGATAAAAACTCATTTTAAAATACAAATTTATGTTGAGGTATAACAATCACAATCATTTGTACAAACATAATCGCTTCCTTAAATTCAGAAAACTAGGATAGGCAAGATAGTTATTTTCATAGAATTATAAAGTAATGGTTTTGCTCAATGAGACATTTTTTTCAATTTGTGTGTAAGTTTTATTTTTATTCTTTTCTCAGTTCTGTTCAAGTTGTAAACATGAAAGAAAACCGTTTTTAATCACAATAAAGTATAATTCTCATTTGTTAAAAAATAAAAACCGATCAGGCCACTTTATGAAAATACAAATTAAAAGTGAATTAACCTTTTTTGCAACTGAAGTTGCCTTTAAAGAGATATATTCTTGTCTTAGCGGGTTAGGAAGTCAAGAAAAATTGTTTTCAACTGAAATAATAAAATAAATTGATCATCAAATTTTAAAATGAGAATCCTGAAATCGAAATAAACCAACATAGTATCATCTAATTGAAGTACCAGCCTTTATCTTGTGATGTATATTTGCTATGTGTATTATTTCTGAGTTCCCTAGTAAATATCAGTTTGATCAAACTGAACTTTTTTTTGACACTTATATTCATAGACAAGGATAAAGAATGTACAGTGTTAAGTGATTGGTTGGTCTCATGGTCCAGTTGTGATGCCTTGCTGGATATTTTTCATGGACTCTATAGAACAAAGACAACTTCTTAGCAGCTGCTATCTCATCTTGAAATAAAGAGATAAATAGTACTGGTTTTGATATGTACCAACAGCAGGGAAAAGTCTTTAGCCTGACTCCATTATAGCAAGCTGATGATGAAACTTTTGACAAGACAAACCACAGAGAGAAGTGGACTGATACTTTCCCCAAAAGCACTAGATTAAATTTTGAATTATTTTCTGAAGAAATATTGATCTCTGACTACAATATGACATGTTTACAAGCATGGACATTTAGGAGGGTAATTGTAAAAATAAAAATAATGCACAGAAAAAATGCCTCTCAAAAACCAAATTCCTTAAAAAGTGTGAAATTCATTTTATAAGTATAAATTTATTTAAATAAATAAATTTAAATTTTATAAGTAGAAATTTATTTAAATAAGGATAGAATTACCTATAGATACAATCATAATCATATTTTTTAGGGTTCCTGACTTACAACCAGATAGGTCATATGGTCTTGGAGCCAAATTTTATCAATTTTGTATTGAGATAAATATTTTTCTACTGTACACTTATCTAAGATAACACTATGATTGTAATTTAAAAAGAAAACACAACATTCTTTTACATAATGTAAAATAGTGTTGTATTTTCTTTTTGAGAGAGAGAGAGAAGCAAATAATTGTATTTCTCTTTATTATATATTCACAATACAACCATTATAGAGTGATCAAGCTAGTTTTATAGGATCATTGCTGATAAATTCCATCCTCAATGGGTGGGCAAATATGTTGAGTAGTGTAATAATGTGTGTTTGTTTCTGATCTTCAATGCACATGCATGTAAATATGCTTGCATATGAGTATTTAGCTTGTATGCATATACACATATGTACATAAGAATTGGAACTAGGTAATCTATATAATGCTGACAGAATATGGAGACTCATTGAAACACAAAAGAGATGGAAAAATAGGATAGAGTGATAATGAGAAAATGCTATCTTTATCATTGTTTATTTCATTCAATTTACAGAAAAGGAAAGAAAAGCATAAATAAGATTGAGACAAAAAAAAGAATTTTAGTTTAGAGAAGATGAATGAATCATATCTTTGTTTATCCTGCTATTGCTCAAGAGCAGAAGTATCTTTTTCACTTTTATATATTTGAGTAGTGCATGGTTTAAACATCCTTGTTAGACAGCATGAGATAGATATGTGCCAAGGACAAGTAAGCAATACTGTTCTATACATGCAGCTATATTTAGTAGAGAGAAGAAACAGAAACAGGATTGATTTAGGGTGGTACCCAACTAGAGAAAAAAAATTATGCAACCCAAAGACAAAGTACATGATAAAGAAAAAGGAAGAGAGTAAAAACAGTTTATTTTGCAGAGAACATTTTAGGGGATAAAAATATTTGCCAGAATCTATCTTACATATTTATAAATCTACCATTTGCTCATACTTAGAATATTGCTTGCACTTCTCACTTGAGAACTCTCTTCTGACTTCTTGCTTCCCAGTAAAGTTTGATCTTCAAAAATTTAAACGTAATGTCCTAATTCTTATTCTTTTATTGTGCTCTCACCGTAATAGTATATCTTTCTCATATTCTCTAACACTTGGTAATCTCTTGCCTCTTGCATATTAGTGGCTTTATTGCCTTGTTTGAGGTGAAATGATTAAAAAAAAATTAAAGGATGACATTAATCAGCCAAGATTGTGCATGGTACCATGCTCAGACCTCCTGGACATTTTTTACTTTCAGATTCCACAGAAAGTCATGGACCCCACTTCCTTCACGGATCATCTGACAACCAGAATGGCAAACTTGGCATACCTCCACCCATCTGAACTGAATCCCAAATTCATGTACATGCCAACACTTTTAGACTCTTGTAAACATGTTTTTGTATGCATCTCTTAAGTCACACACCCTACAGTTATCTTATAGAGGACTGTGACATGGTCTACTCATCATGTTAGATGATTAAAATGTCTATTGTGTTACTATTTTCCATTTGATCTATATGTATCAGGATTAATTCTCTTATTTTTGCCTGACTTGAAATTACCAAAACCTTTTTTTTCATCACTACTACTTGTGAATTGACCCTTTTGAACTCTTTGCTTAGTTCATGCAGTGTTTCAGGTTCACAGATTTGTTTAGGTTATATACACTGATAGTTTTAAGTGCCAGGATTTTAACACCAATTTTTCTTTGGTTAGGGAGGGATCTTTTAGCATTACAAAATTGAATTATCTACTTGTGACTCGGCTATAATTTATGTATATTTCAAAGAGTAAGAAGCATGAAAATTAAGTAACCTGACTTGGTGTCCATCCATGTCATAGCAGACTTTCATTTTCATGGATTAGGAGACATCACAGATTCAATGCACAAACAAGTGAATTTACCAAGGAAGATCTTAATTCACTTCTCTTTTCATTATATTCTAATATGTATTCAATTCACTGCACAAACTATTGTCACATACAAGCCTTGGTTGGAATATGATCCACTAATCCTACTTTCCATGCCAATAACCACTATGTTAGATGCACATTCATGATTATTTCTCTTTCCCTCCCATAGTACCAGTGATATCAATCCTAACTGTATGATACTAACCCAGCTTGGAATTGCCTATGTTTATGCCTTCTCACTGGAAGAACTCTTCATGATCAAAATAAGAAAAAAATCAAAGAACAATCCAATGATGTAATTTTGGAGCCTTAAACTTAATGTTTGTACTCAGGTAGAAACATTTTAGAGCACTCTTTCTTTTTTAATAAGAGGCTTCCAAGTTTACTGATGAGGTTGTCAGGGACAAACATGAACTGAAGTGATACTTTTCAGTCATCTTATCCTTCAGTGTTGTTCTCAGTTCATTATCTTGATTTCATTTGCAGTGGTTAATGACCTCCCTTTTCCCTAAATGATTACTGGTTTTGAAATCTATACTTGATACATTAAATTTCCCTTTTCAGCAAAATAAAAAAGAAAAAGCTTCCAACCTTAAAAAACAAACAAGGAATACTTCTTGGTGAATGAATGTAGACAGCTGACCCAATGTCTAAAATTCACAAAAACAGTATTACAATGAGGGTTATAACCAATTGTTGAAGCTTGGCATGTTACCTGCTGAACAAATTCCTCATAGGTATAATCAACCTACTAATGACTAAGTCTCCATCCTATACAAAGAATTCTGACCATTTTGTTGAGTTTATCAGAAATGCACCCATTCATATCAACCAAATGGTGAGCATAGATGTTGCAAGCATAATCACCAAGGTTCCCAATGATGCTCTGTTGATGATTCAAGACAAATTAGAATTGAAATCTACTCTTAGAAAACATGTGCATTCCAATTCCTTATGGAGATGTTGATATTCTGTATGTAAACAGCATACTTCCATTTAGGCTTTGAAATATTTTGGCAAGAAGACTTAGCTTTGGAATTGTCATTATCTCCATATTACCTCTCAGAGAATCCACTAAGCCTTTCATTGGCTTTGTAAGCCATATGAGGGTTATTCAAAAAGTTCTAAGTCTCACCCAGAAGGAGTTGGAGAAACAAGATAGTTTTTCAATAATTTTCAATATAGTCCCCCTTGACATCAATGCATCAATGTCCAACAATGCTTAAGCATTGCAATTCCATCATGGAACAAAGTGGCATCCTGGTCCTCCAAAAGATGGAGATAAGTCTGGTGAGTAAGAGGGATGCGGTAGCAATTCAAAGCCACAGTTGGCTGTTTCAGCTACTGCAACCTGAGCAGTGTGAATGGGTATATTATCCTAGATCAAGAGCATACATGCTCTCAGCTTCCATCTGTGTTTTGACTTGATTGCTTCCTTCAGTTGTCTTAATTCTGATCCATTAAAAATTTTTTTCCCTTTTCTAGACAGTCTATAATGATTATACCTTCAGAATCCAAAATAAATGCTGCCTGCTTTAACTTCTTTAGGTGTGGAGAACCAAAGCGTTTCCACTGTTTGCTTTGAATATTTGATTCAGGTTTAAAGTAATGATCATCTTCAGTTACTAATCTGCAGTGAAAATTCTGTGTCAGCACAGAAGCAAGTCAGAAGTGTCCTGGAAATTTTCAGCTTCTGCTCTGCTGTCAACGTTCTTGGGACCAATCTCACAGACAACTTGTTCATCCCTAAGATCTCAGTTAAAACAGTATGGACCAAACCAGAAATAATGCCTATGGACTTAGCTATCTGCTGGACAGTAAGACATCTGTCATCCCAAACCATAAAGTGAATGACATCAAATTGTTCATCAGTGGTTGAGGTTTTTGGATGACCTGACTGAGAGTCATCTTCTGTGCTGTCCCTGCCCTGCTTGAATTCTGCAGCCCACTTCTTCACAGTTGTGAAGGGGAGTCCTCAACAGGTGTCTGTTCCATGTCCTCATGGATTTCTTTGTGTGTCATACCTTTCTTTTGCAAATACTTTATGACTGCCTTCTCTTTTTTTAGATTTGTCATACATATCACATTTGTATGTAACTCAACTGCACAGAAATTAAGACAGAAATCTGAATTAGTTTTTTAAGAAGTGGTAGTGTCCAGCTATGGCTCTTCTTCTTTGGTGAGACTTAGAACTTTCTGAATGACCCTTGTAATCATGGCCTTGACAGAATCCTTTGAAGATTTCTTGATGTAATTTTGTCACAGCATAATTGTGTTAATAATAATATTGATGCAGTCATAGATCAACTATAGAGTTAGTGTGAATTCCATGATCTTGTCAATTTCTGTATATGTGCCACGCTAGGACTATATACAATTTTCAATTCAGTTTTCCTTCTCCAAGACTGGTTGCAAACCACAGCTAGAGAACTCAATCTGCTATACTATTAAAACTATAGAAAGGTGAAAAGAGATGGATTCATATCTTTCCCAAGGATATTTGCATGAAAGTGAATATAACAAACAACTGGAATTTGAACTTGGCTGCTAATTTCTCATTCTGAGCTGTTAGCCACCAGCACATTTTATATGTTGGTGCTATTTTAATATCATATATAATATGTTCACTTAGGAAAGGATATTATTCTGGACTGATATTTTATTTTGACAAAATACCTCATATTGATCATAATGAAATGCAATTCTTTGTTCATAGTCTATTTTTCTCAATTTGAAGTTTAAACAGTACAGATTTTATTGTCTGAATTTCTGGAATTAAGTGTTTACATTTGGACTAATGACCTCATCTTTGTTGTTGTTATCACAAGATTTTGGCTGTTGTGCCTTCTGGCTTTTTTTATGTGCTTGTCAATCTGGGTAACTTTCAGAGAATTTTGAATTGAACACTTATTTAATCTCAGAGAGTAGATTGTTCTTATCTAGTTGTCCATGTCTAAAGATGTCTTGTGCTTACTTGGTATTGCTCAGTTACTCCTCACTCTGTTTCCACTGAGTTTAAGTCTGTATCACCTGGTCCAGGGACAGAACTCACAATTACTTAAACTTTTATATGTTCCTGGTTTTCTTCATATTCTTATACTACTAATCTTTTGCTCTCAATCTAACAAAACATTTGTCAATATATACACATAATTGTCTGAATAATATATATATTTATTTATATCTAATTAAAGAATATAAACAAGTCTTTTAGTTTTCATTTTTTTTAGTGTACTTGTCTTATTAAAATAAAAAGAAATACATGTCCAGATGAATCCTTAAAAATGTACATATAGTCCACATATTTCAAACTGTTATCAAAATGAGAAAAAATCAGATGTTATTCATTTTTTAATTTTTAGATAATTCTAAACTCAGCATTATAAAATTTATCATTTGAGCACTGGTGATAACAACACAAAATTCTTCAGTAGGAGATTATATATACACACAAACAGTTTAACTAAAAATGGTTGTACCCAAAAATTCTGATGTTTGAGCAGTTGGTCAGATTTGGGGAATTGGATCAAGTCAACAACTTTTCAGCACCCTCACACACACACACATACACACACACACACATGGGGTATTTAGGCATCTATAATACCCCAAACAGGATTTAGTCAACAAATACATAAAGACTTTAATTCACTCTGATGGCTTTTTATACTGAGTAACAAAGATGTCATTTCTGTACTATTAAGTAAATGTTTTTGGCAGTAAAAACGAAAAATTGATAATTAAATTCTGCATTTTGCAATTTTTTACCTAAAATTTGTTTTAGCATTTTCAGCATCCCATTTATAAGCTGTGTATTGAATATCAGGAAAAATACTTATTCCCATATTTCTCTATTAATTAAAATACTTTTTTTATAACATTTCATTCAATTTTATATACTCTTTAAAAAGGCATCAAGTCCTTTTTTATTTACACGCAGACTATTGCCCACATCTTTGTTGTTGCTATCACGACATTTTAGCTATTGTGTCCTCTGACCTTCATTAGGTACTTTTCAATCTGAGTAACCTTCAGGGAATTTTGAACTGAACCCTTTATTTAGTCTACAAGGGTAGATTGCGCTCATTCTGCTGTCCATGTCTAAACATAGATTTAAATAAAGGGTTCAGTTTGTAATTTCTTGAAGGTTAACTGATGAAAGCCTGAGGGTACAACAATGCAAACATAATAACAACAACAAAGATGAGGACAATAGTTTGATTGTAAATAATGTAAATAAGAGCATATTTATGAATATTTTTTGTTTTCAGAAAGAGCTTGTTTGTATGGATGATTTTTTTGTTTAATACAAGCAATACAAAATAATTATAATATAATTTAGACTCATTACCTTTTATAAGAGGAAGAGAACAAAGAGACAAAATAGAAAACAAACTGATAAGTTGGTGTGCCTTGTTGTTGTCTTTTTTCAGTTTGAAGTTTGATAGGAAGACAGAGACTAAGTGAAAAAAGAAGCTAATAAAAAGCAAATCTACTCACCATATAGCCATCATTATAGGCAGGAAGGTCGTACAAAGATTCTGGTACATTTTCTTGTTCAGCAGAATAACTGCCTGCTGTTCTACTGGATGGACCACGTGACAGGAAACCGCCATCACTGTTAAGTAATATACAAGCAATAATAACAATAAAATGCTACTAAATAATTTATAAAAAATGTTTATAATGGATATATAATGGATATAGTACACACACAGAGTTTACAAAAATACTCTTGCACAGAATTGAAAATAAAAGTATTAGCATGATCATAATGAGGAAAATATTAAAAAAAATGATATTATGAACCATAAAAGAAATTGGTTATATATAGTATTAGTAATGAAGAATAAAGAAAAATAAGACAAGAATAATTCATATTTTAATACTTTCAACTATTGCGATATTAACATGAATCCATATAAACAATAAAGTCCACATTTTCTTCTTCTATGTGCTGTGTCTGTTCAGGAATCATGGATCTCCACAATTTCCTACTCTTTATAGCTCTTAGTAAATTTTGTCTTTTCGCTGACTCTCCTAAACTTGTTCTGCCATCCATTGACACAAGCTCATTTAGTAGAGGTGATTAGGCTGTTTTACTTTGCCTTCAATATGTCCCATGACTAAGATTTTCCAACCTCTTTTCTCATTATGTACCCAAGGAATTTCATCTGCCTCTTTCTGACGTTTAAGTATATCCTTTTTGTTTCCATTTTCTCTAAAACTTTGCCATTGCTCACATATACAAGTACATAGTATTCTGTAGAATCACATTTCTATCACCTCAAGTTTCTTTTTCATTTGTGCAGAAGATCCAGCATTCACTACTGTATAGAAGAACTTTCATGCAACAATAATCATTACACATCAGTGATTGATCTAGAGAAGCATAATCTGTATTGCTTATCTGAAAGAAAACCTTGGAAGTTGAAAAGCTTAACCAATTCAGAGTTGATTAGAGCCTCTAGTACACGGCCAAAAAGAGATAGAAGACTAATGGAGCAATAGAAGGATCAGATGGTTCAAACTGAGTGAAGAGAGGAGGGGTAGAAGACTTATTCTTATTTAATACACTATTACAGAGCCACCAGTAGCCATGAGAACCAAACTTGTAAGAGGGTATACACTGCCTCATTCTGTCAGCGAACAAAGACTTAGCCTCATTGAGGACACATTTACAATTATTATGAGTAGACACAAAGAGGCACCAGATTTGATCAGAATTATCATATTGTTACAGCCAGAAAAAGTGATTCCTGTAGGCAATATGATCACTGTCTTTTTTTATAATTAAACAACAAAGACAAAAAAAGAAACTTTTTTTTTTTTAAATTGGTGTATATAAAGTTGATTTACAATGTTTATCTGAATAGAAAAACACTCATCCTAAACAAATTACTGAGACAGGGATGTCTGATGTAGAAGCCCTGCCAGCTACAGCTCTGTACTGTCTCTCCAGTGGTTCTGGCTGAAAAGTAAACCACCCGGTCCTCCTCCGGTGAACTGAAGGAACCACCACTATCTGCCACATTGTGTATTTTTGATCTGAACACCAGTATTTCGATCCTTCAGGAGGATCCAGAGGTAGGATGAATTAAATGGCTGGGCTCCACGCTGAAAGAAATCGCTATTCGTGCAGCAAAGTTCTTGTCGTAACTGCAAGGGCACAAAGAAGAAGAAATAAGCAACACTTTCGGTTCCTGTACAAAGAGCCCTTTAAGGCTACTGTTTTTATGTCACTATCAAAGAAATTGCACGAATACAAACTGTCTTGACAAGGTTCACTTGTTCGGGTCGGAATGTCACAGAGAGAGAAAGACACAATTATGCCAGTCGAAATTCGGCTGTACTAAGGGAGATAAGTCATGGTTCTTCATCTTCCCCCTCCGATATAACAGCTGGCTTTTCTCAGCTGTGTTGACGAAGTTATCAGGATTCGCACGGGTTCGATTTCTATCTCTGGGTACGATTCGGACTTTTGATGCCGACAACCAACTGGCCAGATCAGCAGGACCCACTAAGCCATTTCCACTGCATTTTCCTTCGCGTTCTCTGATCTACGATCTCTGATTTGCAATCTCTCCCGTTCTCTCTCTCGGTCGTTTCTCTCACGTTCCGACGCGTTCTCCGATCCAATCTGATCTGATCTCCAAACTCATCTGCCCAACTCAAGCATGAAGGCCGCTTATATAGAGAGAGGTGAAGCTAAACTGTTTTTAGGCACAGCCCACTTATTTTAATATGCAAAATGGTCTTGACCACCATGTGTTTCCACCTGCTCTCCGAATCTCCACGGGAACCCAGTTTTCAAGAGGTACCAAAATCGGATTCAGACTCCCTGCTGGGTTTTCCGCAGACAACATCCACTTAAGCCCAGTGAAAAGCACTTATCTCGTCTAAGGGCTCTGGCTGGATTTCGCCCGGCAGACCACCCAAATCCAATTCACCATTTATCACAAGCTTTACTTAACGAACCCGTCCATTAATCCACCTAGTTAATTAATAATTCAATCCCAGAAACAACTAAGTAAAAAGAAAAACTTATTTCTGGAAATTCTCCGAAATCCCTTCTACCCAACTAATTAGTACCTTCATCCCAATCCTTTAGAACCGTTGATTAATAAACCCACCTGGTGGGGGAGGGCTCTCTTTCTCTGTCACAGATGGGAGGAGAAAGAAATTCTACCTGGACAGTATTTTCATTATCTTCTCCATCCAATCTTAACCTTTTGACCCTAATGAAATATCACAAGAAAGTATTTGTTAATAATGCTAATTGTTCATTACATAATATTGTCTAGACATTTTTGCTCTACTACCCCAAAACTTTAAAAACATATCAGATGCTTACTTATTTTTTATTTTTTTATTTTTAGTGCGAAAGTCATATCAAAAGGTTAATGTAACATTTTTCAATTTATGCTTATGAAAAAAACGTAAGTCATCCACTAGATTTAATTATGACGTATGCTACTAAATCTACATTTTTAATAAAAAATAATTATCAATTTGTGAAAAACTAAATTCTAATCGGATAATTACTGGCTCAATATTTTTTTAAACATTTGCATATATTTAAGATACTTATAGATACAAAAGGTTACAAAACTTACTTGCTATTCAATCATTATGTTTATAAAGTGTAGACAAACTAACTAGGTGTCACTTCAGTACATTAGAATCCACCATGGCATAACATTAAAAAATAAGAAAGAGTACTAGTTTGATGAACAATTATTGACAAAAATGATAATGCAAAAGGAAAAACATTGTGGCAGACTTCACCACATTTATTTAACTTAGATTAGGAAAGTAAACTGAGGTGAAGAAAGGATAAGCCAAAGACATCATGACACATAAAATTTGTATTTAACAAGATGTACAAACAAGGATGTGAAAGAAAAGCATGCATTGAGTAAAACAAGAGTTGTCTCTCTTTAGCTATTATTTGTATTCCAAAGTTCACTGAAAGAAAGAAAGTTTGTGATAGTTTCTGGTAATAAATGTTTTCAACAGTTTTGCTGTGTAAGGAAAAGATTATGTGAGTGTAAGGAATATTCAGCAAGTGAGTGGTGGTGTGAGTGAGAAAATTGGTGCATGGTTTCAACTGTCGTGGATTCGTTTGGCAGCTAAAATCTCACTAATTATCTAAGAATATTTTGTGCTTATATAGGTAAACATCAGCTCCGAATCACTGAATGGGAAGAATTGTTCATGTGCAGACAATCTGATTGGTTGGCATTGACCAATCAGCGAGCGAGTTTTGGGGAGACTCAAGAAGGCTTCTGGAATCCGTTTCTCCCAAAAGTGCACAAAATCGACTACATGAAAATAGAGTGATTACAAAATTGTCACATTGCTGCGATTTGTAAATTTTCTATTACAAAGTAGTGTTGATTTATTATCCAATGAATGCTTGTCATTGTATGACTTGTATTTGTGTAAGTATGTATGTATGTATATGTGTGATGTAGATTGTCACAATATTGTGCATGCAATTGTGCAACTTCATCATCAAAACGGACTTTTCTTTTCAAAAACACTGACTGAACAAAGAATGGCTACATTGTAAATATGCTTAAAATTACATAGCCACAAATTTTCGAGTCACTTTTGTAATTCAGATTTAACAATAGTACAATAACTCAAATCAATGTAAATGAGGACCTCCTTGCTTATAAAATAGGATGGAGCACTAGTCATTAGGGATATCACAAAATATTCTTTATCATACAGGATATTTTTAACATTGATATCTTCATATTTTTTTACATTTATTAAATATTCTATATATTATACCATTGCCTTATTGTAAATAATGAAGCTATCAAATAGTTGAATCCTAATGATATTAGTAATTGTTAATTGAAAAGAGTTTTTCAAATTTGTCTTATTTTTACTACAGTTAAAATTTTTAAATATCATTAGGATAGTATGGAAATATAAGTTTTCAATATTTTTAGTGTCATATACAATTATTATTTAACTTGAACATGCAATGCTGTAAAAGAGAATATACCTCTTCTACGTGTTAAATGCTTTCCCCCCCCTAAATACTAACATTATTCTTGGTTTCACAAAAAATGATCTCTCTCAAGAAATGATGGATATTACAAAAAAAATTTTCTTGTCTTAATTTTTGTCAAACACTGATCCAAGCAAAATTTCCTATTGAAATTGTTTGAAATATCAAATTTGTGATGATTCTGTAATTTGTTGTTATCTTTGTTAGTTTTATTTACATTATCTAAGCAACTATCATTTCAAACAAGGTCAAACAAATTTAACTAACAACATATATTTTAAAATAAAGAACACAGAGATATTTATTTTAGTGATACTTTTAAATCACTGATTTGATAATTCACACCACCAGAAAATTGTACCTTAGACTGCACCTATATCAGAAATCAATTTTCTCATACATGTGACATTTCTATGGTTAAGACCAGAGCCGGCTTAATGCATGCCCCACCCTCGATAGGGGGGTAGGTGCAAGCATAAGGGCCCCATGCTAATCTGTATATGTTAAGTGACTTGTGTTACAGAAGGCGCTTTTTAAGAAATACTAAAAATAGAAATTACTATGATAAGCCACGCCATATTGCGATTGGTGAAAATATATATGTCATAATAGAGAGATCCATTTCATTTGAGTTGGTTCTCGAATAAAAAAGAAAGTAGGAGAATGTCCCCTTTTGACCTAGAAGACATCAGAAATGGTGAGTACTTTCTTCAAAGAGGACGGCCACCTATATAAATGGAAGGGCTCCCAGTTCAGTTCACTTGCAGACAATTTCGCTATCATGGAAAAGATCAAAGAACTGACCCTGACTCCTGACGATCAGTCTTCACACAATTCTAGCACAGACTCGCCAGTAAAACTCATTTCTATCTTTTAATATTTGTGACCAAGACTACTGTTGACTTTCTGTTGAAGACAATATTATCTTTTATTTTTTCTCTGGTTTGATTTCATTTTTAAATTTCCCCAAGACTGAATTAATATTGTTTTGAAAGTTTAATTGTAATATAATTATATTTTTACTTTTGTAAATAAATTATTTTCATTTTTATAAAACTCAAGTATTGATAGTATTTCTTTATTTTCCTTTTCTTTCACCTTCTCTCTCTTTTTTTTTTCTTTAGGGGCTCGTCCTAAGCTTTGATGTCCATTTCAAAACAAAAACAGCAATTCAGCTGTCTTAACTAAAGCAAATAATTTTCTCATTCAATGTTCATTTCACAACAACAACAAAGAAAGTAACTCCTATTTCTCTTCAGATTTTTCTTTTTGATAAAACAGAATTTGTATTTGTTTTCTGTTGAAGAATTTCTTTCTTCATCCAATTTGGATAAAGAATTTCACTTATTAAAATAATCAGAGTTATTGCAACTAGTTACATATTTTGATTTAAACATTAATGCAAATTTGATAAAAGGAGAAGTAACATTAGACCTACTGTAGTACTATTAATAGCAATGACATGATTATTGGATGTATTTATACATTGTATATGAACCCAGGTATAGGGCTATGCATAGGTTATTAGTGATTGAACCTGGCATTCAATCACAGCACAGCACTTGTATGGTAAGCATGTAGTGGTTATTTAAGATTATGAATTTATGATGCAATACTAATTACTAGGTATTGATAGTTTATGGATATATGAATAGATAAGCTTCTTAATTGTGCAAGTTGAGAATAGTGTTGAATGTAGTCTTGTAGACCTATACATAGATGAGGCTAAGATCAGTGCCAGACACTCTAGTTATGCCACTAAGCTAGATCTAGGTCTTGTCTGGTAATTTTGTGAATCTCCACACAGTAGAGAGTTTATAATATATATAATAGGTACCTCCAATAATTTGCTAAAAAATTAGTATAGCATAATGATAAAAGATCCAAAACTTTATAAAAACAAAGTTTCATCATTACAATGTTTCTGTATTTATTAAGACGAAAGAACAAAGTATTTTTTAAATATTTTTTTAAATTTTTTCCTTCTGTCTAACACATTCTAAATTTGGGTCAAAAATCTCATTTTTTTTTTAAAATTCCATAAGACTTGTGGTCATCGCTTTTTTTAGTGTAGCAGTTTCAGAGGAAACCCATTAATTTGGAAATTCTTGCAAAAATCAAATAATTGTCTAATTTAAATGAAACTTTCAGAACTTATTCAAAAATGAATGAATTTAATTTTTAAATTTTTTTTTTTTTACATCTGTTACCCCCCACCCATAAATTAATTTTATGAAATTTTCTAGAATTTCAAACAGTTCCCAAATTGTTTTATATTACTTATAAGAAGTACTCCTTGGAGTAATTAAATAACCAATTTTTTTTTCACAACTACTGCCAACTTTTTAAAAATCTGCTCCTAATTGTAAAATAAAAACTGCAATAAACTATCTAATTATCAAATTAAATAATATACATTAAGGACATTATTATCTGAAGAAAAAATTTTTTTCTGATGAACAAAGAATTTTTACAAGAATTGTTTGCATTTTTCTTTTAATTTTTTTCATTTTTCTTTAATTTTAAAAAATGTTTTAAAATTCTTTCATGCAGAGTGTGGGGTTGGTTATTAAGTTTTTAAGTGAAGACTATATTTACTAATCAAAAATTAAAAGCTTAATACAAATAATGCTGCCAAAACTTTTTACCATAATTAAAAAGATTTTTTCTTGTGCGTCAAAATGTTATATTTTTTTTAGTATGATATCTCATAAGTGATATTATGGTTAAAAGGTCACGTGTTTCAAAGCTTGTCTCCTCCTTGGGTAAAGCCCCTTGACATATGTAAAGGTCTTATCTCACTCTCAGTTATTAAATTAAAAATTAAATTGAGATAATAAAATTATCTCATTTATCAATTTAAACAATTAATAACTCAGTGAGATATTTTAATTATTAATATAATAATAATTTTATTAGTTATTATCTCAGTTATTAAATTAAAAATGTAATAATTTAATGTAATATTAATAACTAATAAAATTAGTTATCATTATCTTAGCTATTAAATAATGAAAGAGATAGAGGTAACTCAATAATGTAAGAAATTTTTATAGTATTTTAAATTATTATAAGAAACAAAAAACAAACGTTATGTCACTTTTGATGCACCGTACTAAACCTGTCAACACATTCAGCCATCAAATTATTGATGGAGACGCGAGGTCAAGAAATGTTTGTCTAGAAAATTTTATGCTATAAGTAAGTGAATTTTGTTTCAGAACAGATTAATTTAACTTTAAATTTGCTAATTTTACGAAAGTAATGTTTAAGAAATGTATATCTTATTTTAGCGGGAATTTTTAAAACTGAAAAATAAGTTCATTTACATTTCACTAAAAAAAGTTAAAAATAGCCGTTTCGATTGTTTTTTCAGAAGCATCGACTAAAAATCATTAAATTTCTATTTGAAATACTCCACAGTAATTTTTTTTTCTGGAATTAGAAAATTTAATCCTTTAGCTTTCAATTGAAGAGGTTGGAAAGGTTTGAAAAGGATTTTTCCTTTACGAAAAATACATTTAAACCTTAGGTATACAGAATTTTTGGAGGTATCTAATATATAATATAAACCTATATCCTGGTGTGGGATTAAATACTAAATATTTAAGATATATATTTCCAGGTGAATAACCCTTTCAGCAGAAATGAAACAATGTTTTGAGTGGAACACAGAAGAAGAAGAGAGCTGCAGAGGGGAAGGAGAAAATAGAAAAAACTTCTAAAATTAACATTGTGGCTTAACAGAACTGCAACAACAGCCACTCATACCATTCCTTCAGATATAACATCCACTCCTGCAATGTCACCCATGAGTACTGTTCCATTAGATATAGCATCCACATCTACATCCATTCCTGCTACCAATCATCCAGTTTCAGCAGACATAGCATCATTGCCTGTTGCTGCTGCTGGTGACATTTTACAAAAGGAAATATCCAAATCTGTAATAGTAAAGGAGTTTGCGATCCAAGAGACAGATCTATGGAACATTAATGATATTAACACAATAGATAAGTGAATTCATGGTGGTTCCTCATCATGTCAGAATCATGATAGTAATACAAAGTGTATAAAACAGCTGAAGTAGAGAAAATGAAGGCAAGATATTTATCAAACGTGTTCAAATGTGAACTGTAGAATGGTGAGTGTGTAAAATGTGAATGGCTACTCTATTCACCATCTCAGGGATTGTTTGCACTGCCTTGTATGTCACCTATTGTCCAAGAAAGAATCTCCCTTTGCTACATCAGGTTCAATGACAAGAAGCACAGCAATGTTATTGTAGATCATGAAAATGAAGAAGAACATCAAAAGTGCATGGCAGCATATTTGATAAGACAAAGAAACTGGAAGTCTAGATTGAACATCATCATTTAGAACATGAATATTGGTTCTGTAATTCGCTTTCTTATCTCCAGAGGTGTGCCATTTCATGGAGAAAAGCAGATTATTGGGTTAGCAAAAAATGGCAACTATTTAGGTATACTAGATCTGCTGAATGAACTTGGCCCTTTATTGGAAGAACACCTCAAAATGTACATAAATCCTGGAAAAGGGAATCCGTCATATTTATCTGCAAATATTTATGAGGAATTTATTGAATTAATGGAACAACAGAATCTTTGTACTATTCTTGAAGAAGTAAAAGAGTCAAAGTATTATTCAATGAGTGGTTGTTGTAGCGGCCCCAGCACACTGGTTTTCCCAGAGAGCCTATAATGCTTTTAAGACAGTCCTGGTTAAGATAACAAGATGCACAATTCACTATCTGATAGTTGCTATATGAAACTCAAATTTACACAAAAGTAAATATTTGATTTTCAAATAATTTTGGTTAAGGTATTAGCAACAGTAATTTCCATGAATTCGGTAATTAAAACAAATGTCAGTCTTTAACAACTGTGTTATAAACTAACTAGTGCTTAGTGCTATTCCCAAACCAGTATAGACATAGAATACAACCAGTTCTAGTAAGTATTTTTATTATATTGTGTGTTGGTGGGGTGGTGTTCCACTTTGCCTGTAACATACAGATCTGGGTAACATTTAGGGAATTTTGAACTCAATCCTTTATTCAATTTACTGATTTGGATTGTTCCCACTGTCCATGTCTAGTGATATCATGTCTTGGCTAATTGTTCAATTATTGCTAGTCCTGTTTCTGCTGAATCTGGGCATATCTGTACCACCCAATCCACAAATTGACCTCTATGACTATTCCACTAAATTCACTAATACATTAATCCTCTAGGCCATTGGCCTGTGGAAAAATCCTGAAACTAAAACTTGGGGCCTTAAACCTAATTTTCTTGCTTCTTCTGTTGCTGCTGCAGCCTTGTTGTCAAGATTGGCTCTCTCTACTGCAGCTTCTCTTTCTTTTGTACATATTCAGATTCAGTGGAAACAGAACTAGCAATAATTTGAGCAGTACTAAAAAAAATTAACCAAATACAATATATACCTAGACATGGACAGTGGATTAAGAATAATATACCCATGTAGAGTGAAAAAGGATTCAGTTCAAAATCTCCTGAATGTTATCTGGATTGATTGACACTTGAAGAAGGCCAGAGGGTACAATGGCTGAAACATTGCGATACTATCAATGAATATGAGAAAAGTTTACCTGTAAATAATTATGTGGCTGTTCAATAGTTTCTGATTTTATTATCTCCTATAGATTGACTATTTCTATTAAATTTATCCATTCACTACAATAAAAGATAATTTAAACAACAACCTTTGGTGTATGGCTTGTGACAACAAAAAAAACAAGTGAAGGAGCACAATGAATCAAGTAAGCATTTCTCTTTTAACCACTCCAAATTCCTTCATACACTCTCGACATAGAAAAAGACTGCATACTAGTTTCTGTTAAAATTCCTGAATTTATGCAAACAACTTTGAATGGCCAATTTGCTTTGTGTAATATTACCAGCTCTGAAACTAAATTGTACCATGGGCTATCTTGTCTACCCAGAGATACTATATCTAAATTACAATCTTCAACACTCTCTTCAAAAGAGTACAAAGAGGCAGTAATTCAGGTGCACAAGAGAACAATGCCAGAAATGTTTGCTAATCTTTACAACCTCATATCACCCCCAAACAAATGGAATAATAAACAGCCAGCATAGAAGACTAAAAACACTTATAATAGCAAGAAAATAAAACTGGATAAACTCCCTACCAGTAATTCTTCTTGGAATGAGAAATGTACCTAATGAAGACAATATTTCACCTGCCATCACTGTCACTGGAACCCAGTTATTACTCCAAAAACCACTAACAGAACATAATTCCACTGTTACCAAAAAAAACATTAAGCAATTTTCTGAAGAAATGACTAAGCTGAACCTATCACTCCTTTCTGAAGGACAGTTACACTCAGCTAAGCAATCTTTCATACAACAAAACTTTCATACTTCAACCTATGTCTGGTTAAGAATGGAATCAGGAAACCTCTTGAAGCTCCTTACTCTGGACCATATAAAATAATTACCAGACATGAAAAATACTTTGTTATAGAAAATTCCTCAAGAAAACACCACACAGTCTCTATTGAGAGATTAAAACTAGTGACACTACAAAACCACAGCAAGAAACATCTTGTACAATCACCCACTGAACAACCTAAAAATAACCTGCTGAACACTCAAAACAACCACCTAAACAAAAACAGTCATTATCAAAAGCCACACCTACAAGTTTCAGGAGTAGAGTTAATTTCTCCAAAAACAAGTTATTTCTCCTTTAAATAGGCATCAATCACTACAGATTAGCTCTGCTAATTTGGTTGGGATGTGATGCAGGGATATTATTATTATTAATAAATAAAAATATAAAATAATAATAATAATGAATATCATAAATATAATAAAACAAATAACATTAAAACTCTGATAAAAATAAATTAAATAAAACTAAAAATAATGTTCTCCCAGAATGCAACAGAAACTTTTCCTGCCTGAAAATGAACTTCATGCCAAAAACGCTGAACTCATTCTCTTTGCTATCACCCATTGGAGGGTCAAGATGTCCATCTCTCCTCAGCACATTGCTTTTTATAATATGAAGTGACTTTCTTCCTTTCATGCAACCTTAAAACACATGTAACTAAAATACACACACCAATACACAAAATAAATCAAATTGTATGAATTTAATTTACAATTTAACATGCTTTTAGTGTTATTTCTGTGTATGTTTTTATCCCTGTGAACACGAGAGGCTATCCTGCTGGTATGATGTGAGTGACCCCAAAAGTAAAAGAATTTGCAAAGAAATATAATTGTTTACATCATTTTACTATTGGAAAACTGCATAAAGGTTGTTTGATGAATTTACAAAACATTAAGAATAAATAATACTTATCAAATACATTACAAATATAGCTCTGTGTTAATTTTGACATTGTCATTAATAAGATGCTAAAACTTGCTTTGATTTCTGAATATTGCTTTTAATCCATCATGTTAAGTGATACTAATTGATTTCAGATTCTAGTTGGATCTCATTTAGTAAATGCTTATGAAATTAAATTTAGAAATTCTTTAACTAAATTATTAGTTAAAGAAATTCTATATTCTAAGTTTATAGCACTGTTATTCATTGCATTTTTATTTTATCTTATTTCATCTATATCTCTTTATATTTATTTATGTAGCATTTGTTTTCTTCCTTTATTAACTGTCTAAGCTTTTCATTGTGGAATCATACAATATTTTTAGTCTGCTGCCTAAAAATCCAACATATGCAGCACTACCCAAAAGATTGGGTAACTTGAACATTATATGTGAACTGAATTTACTGGTTTTCTTACTGAAATTGCTGTATAAATGTCCAAGGGATACTTGGTAATACATGCAGCCAAAAGCCACTATAATAATGTCTTGGGGACATGTCACTCAGGCAGTACCTCCTCTTTATTCTAATGAGAATAAATCTCAGGTACACTCTAATGTCTGTGGAAAAAAGGGTACCAATATGTAAGAGCATGTGGGGCTTCCACATTTAATTTCCCTTCTATCATATTTGTTATCATGGATGGTAGAAACTAGGTATTATTGGAAGGAATTTTTTTATTTCATAAGATTTCCACAAACTTTTGGATAAAATTAGTAGTTAAACTTATTACTATTATTTCTTGAGAGAAAAAGAGAGAGAGAGAAAAAAATATAAATATATAAAATATGAAAAAACTTACTCATCTGACTTTTCAGAGCGATTACTATCTGTCCAAGTCATTCTAGATTTGTAATCACAAGGTAATGTTGATCTCAGTGATCCATCACAGCGATTGAATGATTGGTAAGAGTTTGAAGATCCAGCTGCAAATGTATGTGATTTAGGGAGATTCCGGCATCCATCAATAATATTCCGTTCCTCAGATATTGCACCTCGAGTTACACCACCAACAGTTCGTCGAGCATATCGTTTACTTGGTGACCTGAGAGAGAGAAAAATTTAAGAAGTTCTTTTTTTTTAATTTAAAATAAAATTGCTGATTATTGTAGAAGACATGGAATAAATGAAAACTTTCACTGGCATCTGGAGAATTTGTTATTTTATAAAAGTATTTCTATATCAATTTCTTTATATGAACTTTCTTACTGAAGTAATTGTGAATAAAGATGAATGAATTTCAACAAAGGTGCAAAATTTATAATTATTGTCATTATATTTGATTTGTAACATACAAATTCATTGATGAAAAATAATAAAGGATGAAAATATTCATAGATATTTTTAACAAATATTTTTTTAAATATTCAAGAAATCTAAGAAATTATAATATGAACAGATCACATTCACTCCCATGTTCATAGAAAAATAAAAATACCACAAAATGTTTCATTGTTCATCAGTCAACATCATTTGTGATTTAATCAAGCAATGTTGTTGTCTCAGTTGCTCATGACTTACCTAATGTATAACAATTTTAAAGCTTGTCAAGAACCATTTCATCTCAACATCATTTTAATTGAGAACCCACAATAAACTATAAAATGTTTAATACAAATAGGACTAAAATATAAATCAATAATTATATTTTTATACAGAATGTACAAGTATTATTGTACATAAATCAATTACCAATTTAATAAAATTAATGAAAATGGCAAAATTTTATTTCAAATTTGTTAGCAATTTCTTGAGTGCATTTAAAATTGTTTTTTTCTTAAAAATATCTTAATTTATCTTCACTACACAGAATTCTATCTAGAAAAAAAATAAAACTCAAACAAGTCAAAGCAGAGAAAATTTCTCATTAACAAAAATACACAAGCCAAATATCAGTCAATGATATTCCTATTTGCCAAAGGCAATAAAAACTTGTATTAGTTGTTTACATATTCAACAGTAACTTGTATAATAAAATATTTATATTAGTAATCAGAAATTAAAAATTATTAGAGGTTGTGTAATGTTGCCGTTTTTGTTTTAAGCTTGATATGTTTTCCATAAAAAACAAATTTAAATTAATATTTTTTAATTGTTATATTTTCTCATGTTGAGGCAACACTGACATCAAAGATGCACTCCAATTTTGACTTTCAAAATGTTGAAAAAGTAAAACAAAATTAATTAAGAAAAGTCCATGAATAAAATAACCTATGGCCAGTAGGATGCAGTATTTCATGAAAAATAGAAAATAAAGAATATATTATTTGTAGATTCTACAGTTCAAATTTTATTCCATTAATTTTTATATTTCTTTTAATACAAAAAGGCTTTCAATTCATTATTTATGAAGCTTAACCATAATGTTACTGAAAATGCAATAATTACATAGAGACAATGTGAGTAAATGAACAGTAAGATTTTGGTTTCAAAGATTTCAAGTGAAGAGTTCAGTTAAAAAAAGAAGAGGTAATCTAAATCCAGTAATCAAATGATAAAGATTTGAATGTGATGATGAAAAAATATTTACAAACTTCAATAAGTTCATAGCAAACTTTATATACAAACTGAAACCATTTCAAAAGCAATTCCATTTGAATAGTATAATAAAAAATACAAAAAAAATATTAAGCTGCATAGAGATCTGTATTAATCAGTGTGAAATTGGTCCCGTTTTCATATCACTTATGATAAAAACTTCAATGAAAATATAAAATTATTTTGCATAATAACTACAAAATATCTAAATGCAGTTATGAAGTTAAAACATTAATCAAAACTACAATGGATGGTTATGGTGAGCATTCAGTAGAATAGAAGTAATTTGATACATCATAATTTTCTTTAAAGTAGACAAACACAGAAATATTTGTTTGAAATCATTATTTCAAAATACAAATAGCATTTGGCTTATGAATAGAAAGAGTGTTAATATTATGTTGTAAAAATGACATTATTAAAACTGATTTGGCTGCACGTTTACTGAACGTTGCCTAGTGGTCTAGATACTTGAAAAAAAACTATAGAAGAGAGGTCAGTTAAATAACTGACCTCTCTTCTATAGGTTAATTTTTTTTCAAATATGTAGACCACTTTTTTAGAGAATTTCTCTGATCAAAATCAAATTGAAGAAGCTGTCAGTAATTCTTTGAATAAATAATTCTTTAGAAAGAAAATTGACAACTTGCTGCCTCAGTGGAATATACTTATAGAATTCAAGGGGAAACATTTTGATGAAATAATTATTTTCTATGAAGATTTTAGTTTATTTATTTGTTTAAATAAATTGGAAATTTCAAATTGAATTAACATGATAGCATGGAAGGAAAAACACAAAATTTGAAAAAATTGGAGTAAATATGTGGATAACATTAATTCTAATAAAGGAATATTTGAAAAATTTTTATCAAATAATATCTTAATTGAAAATACAATTGTTATATTTAAGAATGAGTTCTTAACTTTAACATGTGTTGAAACAAAACTTACTATAATTTTTTAAAATCTTGCAAATACAGATAAAAAATTTTAAAGTTTATGGATAAATAAATAAAAATTACATTTAAAAAAACATTACAGTGATTTCAAAATTTAATTGTAAGAGAAAATTTCACACTACTCTTTAAAAATTATGTTTGTTTCAGAATAAAAAATAATGATCAAAGTATATTTATTTACAATACAACTGACATTTAATTACAAATTATCCCTAATTTAATCAAAATTTAATGTGAAGGTCAATGACATTCTTCATAGCATTTCTAAAAATTATCAGTTAAGATTATATGTTATCTACACTTAGATGAACAGAATTAATTTTTCCTAATTTGAAAATATTTTCTAAATGTTGAAAATTTTAATGTTATTTAAAAAATGAAAAATAGCTAAACTTTTACTATGTACTTTTTATGTATATCACCAAAACATTTTTAGAGATATAGGAAAAATATTTATAGATAAAAAGAAATGTTTAATAAGTAATGGAAAAATAAAGTAAATATTATGCAGAACAGTAAATGATCTAAAATCAGTTCTGTATTACAGAAAAAAATTAGCTAAAGTATTTTCTTCCAGTATAATTCCAAAATTGGCTAAAAATAAGGAGTTAACCTTTTCTGAATAAGTGTGTTAAAATATTTGACTCCCACCCTTTATTTGCATTATTCAAATTGTTAGCAACAACATCATGAAATGAAAATAAAAACAAAGATAATTTTCTAATCAATAAAAACTAAAAATAAAGAAAACAGAATTTGGACCATTCTGTGCTGAAGAAAAAAAAGAAAAAAACAAAACAAAAGAGTATTCTCATTGTGCATCCAAAAATATCATTCTCTAAAATGATGAGTAGATATAATAGTTTTGAAAATGTATAATCAGTGCTAGGTAGGTGGTCTACCAAAATGTCTGTGTCCTCCCAAGTTAAATCAGCACATGATTAATTAGACTCAGAAACAAAATGATAGTTTAAAAATTCTGCTCCAATCAGATATGATAAATATTGCACCAACCCCACTCAGTCTGTTTAATGTTAAACCTGACAATAATACTTGCCAATGTTATATAATGTAATGTTTATTACTACTGAAAAAGCTGTCATATCATTTTATGTAAATATAGAAACTTAATAGTAGACTTCATACTAAAGTAGCCTCATATGTTATGAATAGAGATTATAATCTCTATTCATCAGATAATTACAAATAATTATTACAAATAATCATTCTTCTTTTGGAAAGTATTTTCTTTTGATAATTAATAATGTTTATTCTCTGACCTTTTTCAGGTGAGATGCATACTATTGTTGGCCTATTCTGCTTATAATCTGGTCTTTAATTCATGTTTTATTTTTTCTTATCTTCTTGTTGATAAAGTGAGTTTCAATGCTAGGTTGATTTCAAACTGATCTATTTTAAAGTCTGTCATCTTGACACAAAACTCATTCTACAGACAACTTTTTGTCTATAAGCTTTCTTTAGTTTTTCTTCATTAGCAAAGAAGTCAATACAAGATGTATTGTTTTGGATTATGCCTCATTGTTAGGTTTTCTCTTCAAATTTTGTGTTTTTGTTATTTTCAATATTATTGGTTTTCATCAGGTACTGGATTTACTGATGGAACTTTTTTAATACAATTACATCTATGCAATTTTTTAAAATTTTCAAATGCAGTTTTTTTATCAAATATACCATCTTCATTTCAGATAATTTCATGTGATCTGTAATGCCAACTGGTGCAGCTGATCTCTGGGGCCATAACTTTATAATGCTCTTCAAGTCTATGTGTGTTTCGTTTCACCATTGTATTCTCTTATAGGCATATGTATATGGCATAAATGTAAATAAACAAGAAATCTGTCTACATACTGATAGTGACAGAATTGAAACAACAAATAAATAAATGAATTAAACTTGATAATGTATTAAAAACGGCTAAAACAACAGGACCAGAATGTAGACAACAGATTCCACACTAATAAAATATTTCTTTTCTGAAGAAGGCTGGAGAATAGACTGACCAGAATGTTGATGGGGGAAATATTGAGTATTAACAAATTCTTCAAATGTCAGACAAGAATTCACTATAAAAAATAATTTGGGAAAAACGCAGTAGTTAACGTTTATCTTATCCATTTGCGTTTAAAAAGGGAAAGAATAAATGCTGACAAGAAAACTTAAAACATACATACTAAATGTTTTGATTTGTCTAAGTTGCTTCCCTTGCTGAGTTAGGAATAAGGGAAGTAATTCATATTGGTCGTCATCAAATTAGACATTTTTGTTATATCAATGTATTATTTCGTGTTTACATCATATAACTTAATCAGGGGTAGGTAACATAATTCTAGCTTGTGTATTTGTTAATAACAAGGTATTAAAAATATTTAAAACATATATAAATTTATCTAAATCATAATTAGGAATATTAAATTATTAAAATTTTAAAAGTCATGTACATAATTTTACTATTTCTTGAAAAACATTCAGTAAAATGAAATTACTCAAGTTTACTTTTTACAGTAAAATTTGAAATACTTAAATTTACTAATAAGTTATTCCCCTTGACTTTCTGCTAACCGTAACAGTCGAAAATTTGTAAGATGGTCACAATTTTGCATCACGAATTATCTCACTGTGTTGCATCACTAATTGCTTCATTCTGTACCCCATATTTGTGGTTTTGTGCCAAAAATAAACTATGCTTAATAAATAAAAACTATACTAAAACGTAATTCTACATGCAAAAAATAAATAAAAAGGAGTGATTAAGGGCAGCAATATTATAAATATTGTTAGTTAATATTAATCAGTGATATTCTCTCTGCATGCTAATACTACATAAATCCTTCTGCATTATATTTTCTAACATTCATTCAATATTTTAATATGACTAATTAAAATAATATAAATAATGGTCAACTTGCAAGCAGAACTTACTGGTGAATACTTTCAGCTGTTTTTGACTTTTGAATGCAAAAAAATCCTTTGTCATATCTTGAGAAAATAAAGAAAAGAAAACAATGCAGAAAAACATTTTTTGTTTTCATTAATAAGCTCCCAAAGTAATTTGTTTAAAAAAATGTCATGAATTTAAACCAGCAGTTTATTTTTTTAACAAATTTTCTGAAATATCTTAAATTACTTCATTTTATAACTGCTGTAAGTTCATGAAAAAAAAAAACATGTAAAATACTAAATATCAATTTGCAATTTTACAGATGAAAAATTAAAGCTATTTAGAAACAGTCAAATATTTTGGCATCTTAAGTGAGATGCATAATTTTCCTTAATAGAAGCATCTAAGTAAAAATCCTAATAATGAATTGCAATGAATATCAGATATGAAATAATATATGAAATTAGTTCTGAAAATTTTATATCTAAACTATATTTTTCAATGAGTATTTTGGTCACCAGAAAATTATATAGTTGACAAATTTTATGTTTATAAAAATAATTCACAAACATTACTTGTTAGATCTTTTTGTACTTTTTCATATTAAAAAATGCAGGTGCCTGTGAGATTTTGATGCAAGTGATCTATATAAAATTATTTTCATCTTACAAAGCTTAACCACAGTGAAAATTTACTTTTAGTTTAAAGTGAGGATCAAACTTATTACACTTGTGGTCTGTAAGTCTGTTAATTATTACATTATAAGTACTTAGTATATTAGAATTTTAAAATATTGTACCCATACAATACATATGAATTACTTTTACAACAATTTTAATAAAATTTTACATGAGATTCTAAATACATCACGAATGTCACAATCTTTAGCACTTAACATTTCTAAATAAGATGTTTTAGCTAAACTATTGGCCATAATACTGTTAATTCAAATGATTAGAAAGGGATATAAATATTATAATTAATATACATAAACTTGTTTGCATTTTATTTGTTTAGAATTCCAGCACTTTCTGTCAGTATTATATTTAATTTATTCTCATGATTATTTGAATTTGTTCATGCAAAAAAAAGTGATCCAATGTTTGTAGAATCTTTTTGTTAGCACATAGCTTGGCACATTTCAATGATGAAATATCAAAAAACTTTTCAATTTTAATTTTGTATAAAACAATTTTTTTTAAATTCAATCTTATATTTCTGAAATAATTCTAGAATAACTGAAGAAAGTCCACAACTCCAGTCCCCTGATTATTTGTTGTTCCTTCTGTAGGTTTGATTGAGAAATTCCTGCTGGTTTCATTTTTCCTGAAAAATGTTCAGGCAGAAAAGAAATCACTTGTTGAAAATACAATTTACAATCAAACTGAATACATACTTCATCCTTGTTAATAAAAAATATATATTATAGAATAAGCTAGTGTTTATTCAAACACTCACACTTTATTTTCAATAAAAATTATAGTTGCTAATTTTCTGGTGTCATAATCAGTAAAAGAATCCATCTTGAAAAACAGATAATTCTAACTGAATTAGATTTTCAAAAATTTAAATTTTCTGGGAAATACATTTTATCATAATTCTGTAAACAACTGACTTGTTAATGAATATTTACATGTGAACAAATGATATGAGGTGTTACCCAAATGAACAGAGAATGTGAACTGAATTTAGCATGAACTTATGCCGCTGCTTTTTATGAGATAGAACCATTAAGAGCCAGTGTACAAACTACAGATAAGTAACTACTTTGAAGAGAATAATGAAAACTAAGTGTAAGTAATATTTTTTCACAGTTAAATTCCTCAAACTTTTAGGCAGCACCTCATACATAAATGTGATAATAAAAATGAAATAGGTCAATGAAACTAATGTTGGATTGTCTATTGTTAAAATTTGTTTAGATACTCATTGTGTAAAATACATATTTGAAAGCAATTAGGAAATATGTAAACAGACACATGCACACCCATTCACATGCAAGCCCATTCATAAGTAAAAAAACTGATAGAAACATACACAAGTGAGGGCACACACACACAGACACAAACATATACACATATAATGGGGAAAATAAGTATTCAACCCATGTCCTAAAAACCAGCTTACTGCATTGTTTACCTATACATATAGTATTTACCTCAAATTATGCTACATATAGCGTTCATTTTTACAATATGAGCAAATATTTTAACAAATACATTTATATAAAATATTAAAAGATATATTTTAAAAAGATAGTGCCAGAAAACATTTCATACCCATTCATAAAATGAGTAACCCTAGAGAATATTAATTTTTACATGATTGGTTCTAAACAGCTGAAGTTTATTCTAGAATGTACTAAATAGTAGTGAACATTATTGGGATGATGGTACAATGTATCAGTTGAGCGGTAACCATAATCACAGTAAAAATCATAATGCTGAAAATGAAGGCACATTATAGACATTGGAGATACTGTAGTCAGTCTTTATCATGGTAATGGTTATAGAATCATCAGTAAAGAGCTACAATTTCACATGCACTGTTGATTTGAAAGCGCTCACAAGTGGAAGGATAACAACTTGATCTGGTGCTCTTGCAAAGGTTTCCAGCCATGCTGCAAGCAGGATTGTAAGAATAGTAAAGAAATAGCCAAGGATTACTTGCCTACAATTGGTAGATGACCTCTGAACATCAGGGACAACAGTTATATTTCAAGCTGTCAGCAATACACTACTCCAACATGGCTTGCAATAACTTTTGTATAGCACAAAAAGTACTACTAATGAAGAAATAACACGTGCAGATATTTCTGAAATTTGTGAAGGAGCTAGATACATACTAAAATAATATTCTTTGGTTTGATTAGTTATTTAGCCTCAATTCATATAATCAAATTAGAAGGAAGAATGAACAATTCAAACCAGCAAACATGGTCCAACCTGTGAAGTATGATGGTAACAATGTAATGGTATGGGATTGTTTTTCATTATATAATTGAAGGAAAAATAAACAGAGCTATATAACAAGATATATTGGAAAAAAACTCAAAATGAAGCATAATTGAGTGTTTCAGCAGAAGAACAATCCAAAATACACTGCCAATGCAACCAAACAATGGTTTGAAAATAAGAAATTCAGTATAATAAAATGACCCAGTCATTCCCATGAACTGAAGCTGATTGAAAATTTATGTCCATACTCAAGTTGTACAAACTGAAGATGACATCCTATAAAGAATGTTTCAAAATACCAGCAGAAAAGTATTCAAAGCTAACAGCTACTTAGTGACTGGAATCTATCTTTGTAAATAAACATTATTTCCTAAAGTATTGGGCTCTGTTTGATTTGTATGCTTTATGTAGAGTACTGAAGACTTTTTTACACCATCTTTTGGTAAATATCTCTTCTACTTTTTTATAAATGTATTTGTTGAGATTTTGCTCATCTTTACTGTTCTAAAGATGAAACCTATATGAAGTGCAATTTTTACTTAAATATTTTCTATACAGGTAGGTAAATAATTCAATAAACTGGTTTATGTAGCATGTATTATTGAATATTTTATTTCCTTCCACCGTAGCTGTATTAACAGGGTCTACAAGATTTTTATTATTAATAAAACCAAATTAACTTAGAGTTATAAAATTACCTTAATAAAATTGATCAAATTAATGAAATGATCAACCTTAATAACCTTTGTATTGGAAATTAAATATAGCAGCTTCATAAGGCCATTCAGAATAGATTTTGATTTTTACAAAATCTTTTAACAACTTATTATTATCTTAATCTTTCTAATCATAGATTTCATTTTTGGTCAAGTTACAAATGCCTACAATCATTTGGTGATATTCATAAACTGAGATCAAACCATAAATATTCTCAATTCATGTTCACACTTATTTATTCACTTTGGAACAATGTATTAACCTAATAATTCAGTAGATTTTATTCAAACATAAGGGAATTTGTTTAAAGTCAATCATAAATTGTTATTCATTTTCAATTATTATTTTAAGACATGTACTAACTAAAAATGGAGGTGAGCAGTACTAAAAAGAGAACAAGCTGAGATATTGCAACCATGGTTAGTGGAATAATTTACCCCTTAAGATTAAATAATGGGCACAGTTCAAAATTTTTCTGAAGGTTGCCTGGATGAAGCACTTGATAAAGGCTGCAGGGCACAACAGCTGAAATATTGTAATAATAACAACAATGATGAGGACAATAGCTGACATGTAAATAATGTTTTAAATTTGTAAACATGAAATACTCGATTATTTTATTTTTATGGATCAGTCAGAGCGGCAATAGTAAATTAAAAAAAGTGATCTTTCTCACTTGTGCTTTAAGAAGTAAGGATTAGGTGATAAACTTTGGAAACTAATGTTTCATAGTGAAGAGAATCAGATAAACTGAAAAGTAAGTGCACATCAATGCATGATAACATGACTTATATTCTGAGTTAATAATATTGGAAAATAAAATTTGAGCGAAAACAATTATTGAATTAATGTTAGACTGCCTTTGGATTAGACCCATTCAGTCTCAAATGTTTACAATACCAAATTGCACAAAAAATTTAACAAAATAATGATTTTTAAAGATTTAAAAATTACATCCAAACCATGCTTGATTTTTAAAAGAATCCTATGTATATCTAATGTGATCTTAAATATAATGCAAGTTAAGTGTAGGCAAAAAGTTTTATTTTTTCATACAATTATAACTTGTGAAAAAAGTATGATTGCAAATTAAAAAAAAATACTTTTTAATACTATTTTTAACCATTTCATTTTTTTATAGTTCCTCTAGTTTGACTTGTTTTCATCTGAGTGTGGCTCTCTGGTTTTAGAATCCAGATATATAGAGATTACTGCAGATAGAATATGCCAAAATTAGACATGCATGAAAATTATGAAACGGTTTACATGTCATATTATTATTATTTACTTTGTATTTAAAATGCTGGAATTGGATATCCAACCATTCAAGAGAATTAAAGAATTCTGCCATAAAAATGTATCCCCTGGGGTTGCTGCTCATGTCAAATCACTCTAGCCAAAGAAAAGCGAATTGTATATACAAGTTATGGAAGGGGCTACATAATAAAAAAATAAACAAAACTGTCAAAACTTTAGTCATGCATTGTTCAAACCACACCCTAATTTTAGCTGATTGCTCACATTGTAAATAAAATATTGTATACTTTGCCTTTTCTGAGATTATATACAAAATTGAAGAGTAAATATTAGTTCTGGAATAAATTTAGAAAATAAATTAAGAATTTTTTAATTTAAGTAAGCACTTGGAGCAAGTGTCAAGAATGATATTAAAAACTTTTATGATGCAAGCAGAGAAATGACTCCATAATAGTTCAATTATATCTGATAAAAAAAATCTTTGTGGTTATAAAAGGGCTGGTAGAAAAAGGAAAAAGATTTACAAGTAGTCATAAATATTAAATTCAAAACTAAAAACTTTTGTGTAGTGTTTTAAAGATTGAAGGATAATTAATAAATATTGGGAATGTCCATCACGTTTGTGGCATCTGTGAGCAATACAATATATAATTCCTAAAACAATATAAGGAAATAAACTAAAAGCTTTTATGCAGTTTACTTAAAATAATCAGCCTATCCCATTTACTTTTGAAAGCAGTAATTAAAAAGGTTTCAATCAAGGTGTCCAACTCATTCTTTTTTACAAAAATTATCAAACTTTACTCTCTTTTTCTGAGAAAATCTTTTGAACATTATCATGAATTGATGTTCTTCCCATGAACTTTAATTCAATTTCCTTATGTACTAATTATTGTCTATTATGCAAGAGAACTTTTACCTAACACTGAATATCTATTATAAAATAGGTCAAACGATTTTGAACTTATTAAATAAGAGTTTAATGCCTAACTTTATGCAAAGATAGTTCAGTAAATGCAATGGAGAAAATCAGAAAATTACAAGTTTCTATTATCAACTTAAAATCTTACTAACCTCCTTTGATTAATCATTTTTACACAATTACTAATTTAGTTTAACTTTGCAAGATAATTCTTGGGTAACATTAAAGTATTCCCACATAATAGGTGAAATAAACCACTCAATTTTACATCTTGCATAATTTAAATATCAAGTTTCTGAAATGAATGCCTCATCCTTTTCTAAACTCTTAATGATAGAAAATTCCAAAACATCTCTTCTATGTATATTTAAAATAAATTTATTTTTCAAGAGAAAACCACAATATGATTAGTAATGTAAAGAAGAGACATGCAATCTGATTGTTTGTAGTGAACAACATGCTGCTTTGAGTGAATCACTACTGAGTGAACTAAGAAAAGTTTTTGTGATAAAATCAACTTAAATAACAAATGAAAGATAAATTTGCAAAATTTATGAAAAGAAATTTTAGTCAGTCATTTTTCAGAAAATAGCATTTTTTTAATGTTTGAATGTGACAAACATGAAATAATTACAGTAGGTTAAATTTAATTTTAAATGGATAATCTAGAAATTAATATATTATGATAGCAATAGGAAAGTTCTTATTTTGTTGTCATTGACAATTTTAATTTTTGTTCAAGTGGTAATGTGAAATTTGTTTGTCAAAGGAACATAATGTTACTGAAAATTATATTATAGAATTATCTAAATCATGACATTTTTTAAAAATTGTTTTAAAATACAACAAGCAAAAATTAAGATGAAGAACAACCAAAATTGAAAATATTTTGGAAAAGGAAAGTTTTCTAGAAAAAAAAAATTTTCCTTTCAAAAGACATTGATGAAAAAAATGCAAACATAACCCAAATATTACTTAGAAGCAGAGTGATGAATTATTCAGTAGGATGAATGCTGAAAATAATGATCAAGATAATACTAAGTTCATGAATGAAAATGTTTGTATAATCTACAGAGCTGAAAAACCCATATATTTGTAATTATAGTTAGAACTAGGTAGACAGATACAAAATGAATCACTATAAAATTATATTTAATCTGAGGATATACCATCTTGAAATCACTCTCTCTCCTAAAAAAGTTGATGATTCCTTTAATAAATTGATATTTTGAAAAGAGAAGGTATGGGACATCATTCTATGGAACTTCTTCAGAAATATCCTATCTGAGATGTTAGTTAAAGAGATGTTGTATTTCGCTTCCAGTGAATCTTGGCAAGAATAGAAATTATTTGTAAAAATAAGCAGCCTCATTGTACTTGTTTTATAAGAAAAGATAACAGAAATTCCACTTTCATTTTATACACATATATGTACGGATTTAAATATTTAATGTAGACATTTTCAATTATGGAAAATAATAACACACAGTAGAAGAACTAATATGAAAAGAACAAAGTAGAATTAACTGCTTGAAATGATTCATGTCTAGTAAGTTTGGGCTGTCAGAAATACACATAAATATCATAAATTCTCATTAACCTTGAAAATGTTGATGACTTATAGGCTTCCTTATGCACATACATGCATGTGATTAATATGATGTAATCATGAATAATACTGTTATTGTAAGTAATAAGTTGCAATAAAAATTTATAATAAATTTTGTGTTATAATCATAGAAGCCAGGTGACACTCAATACTGATATAAATACAAACATTACATTTTGAAGTGATACATCAGTCAAGCATTATTGACAATAAATACTGAAGTTTCCTCTCCTTTTTATTTCACCATTATCTCTTTATGAGTCTATTAATTAAAAAAACAAAACAAAAAAAAACCCTTCTCTCCCTAGCACAGATGCATGCTTTTGGAAATGGGTTGCAAAATATTTTGGATGTACAACCTGGCTTCCATGGGAATTTAAAACAAATTATTTTTATTTTTTTTTAATTTTTAATGTATCTAATTTTAATGAAGGGCACCAAAGAGATAGGCATTGCCCTTGAACCTTTACAGGCCTCTTGGATTTAGAAAAAGGATTTGATAGAGAGTAGAGCTATAGATACATAAACTGATTGAATTTTAACTCAACCTCTTGGAGGCTAACCTTGATGTGGAAGGTATACATTGGGAGTTGATTCCACATAATGGTTGTTGATGGGAAGAAGGCCAGAGCCCTGGTGTGTTGTCCTTGGGATGGATGCTTTGATGCAACAGGGGTGGTGAAACTCAAATGAATGAACAGAGTGCAGAGGAAGGTAAAAACAAAAGTTGTACATATCTGCCTGCTGGGAGTATAATAAAAACTTGATCTTAAGAAATAAGCAGAGCAAATAACAAAAGGCAGAAGTGTTCATAAAATTACAGCTTCATTGTTTTTCCAAAGTTTATTTTCAGACATAAAATGTACAAATATATACATTCTGGGTTAGAAGTTACATATTTTCAAAATTAAGACAGAAGGGTAGGGCTACAAAAACTGGAGGAGAGGAAACCTGTCAGTGTGCACAATTGTAGCTGTGGCATCACCTGAAAATGGTTTTTATATTTATTGGATCTATTTTCTTCTTATAAGACAATAATAGCTATAACAGCTAATCTAAAAGAATACTGGGATGTATAGAGTTGTAATCAACAAAACATGCAGGAATATTTAGCTGCACAACTGTAGCACATTTATTTATTTATTTTTACCTCTTTTTCTTTGAAAGCAAAAAGGGCAGAATAAATGAATTTATCATAAAATCTGCCGTCATGATTTAAATGTTGACCTTATAGTTAATGCAGCATGATAAATATCATGGACTGTGCATAACAATTTTGCTGTTTTTACAAAGAACTTCTGAACTATTAACTAATCATAATATCACAAATATTTCAGCTTAAAGTAAATATTATTCTAATCACCGGATATATATTGTACATGATTATACTTTAACAAATAACTTGATAATTCATACTGTTGACTAATTAATAGACAGGATGTTCTAAACTATACTGCAACAATTTCTTAAAATACAAATAGTAACAAATATATAATCTGATTCAATGCAAAACTCCCATCACCAAAAATACATCACCAACAGAAGAAATATAGAAAAAAGCAACAGAAATATTTTGAATGTGGTGTTAGATTTTCTACATTTTGATAAATGCTTAATAATAATTACTTGAAAAAAAGTAAACAAGTCCACCATCTTAACTATTATTAGTAGTAAAAAAAAATAAATTTAAATTATCAAAACCAGACAGTGAAATGAATTTAATGTTCATAAAGAATTTGGGACAAGAAAAGAAAGATGTCTATAATGATGCAAAGTAACTAAATGTGATTTATGGATATTATCAAAAAAGTGTTCATCTTTTCATCCGACAATAAAAATCATTAATATCAAAGATTCAAGTAAAAGTATCAATGTGTATAATGACATCTATCCAGAAATTTGATGCTTCAGTATATCAGCAATATCAGTCAAACAATAAATTAAACTATGTCTGAAAGAGCTTTATATAAGAAGCAATTTAATATTGCTTTTTTTCAAAGTAATATCCATTTAACAAAAGCCAAGTAAATGTTATTTCCTTAATTGAAATAATACATCCAATATTACAATGAACCATCATCTGATTGAAGACCTTGTAAACAGAATAATTAACAACATTAACAACAACAAACATCTTTTACAATGAGGAATTAACATGAAAACCATCTGATTTATGTTACTACAGATAAAGAAGACAATAGCCTAAGAAAAAACCAAATTATTATTATAAGAACAGACAACCCTTTTTTCTTTTCTTTTTCAAATAACAAAAGTTAATTACAATAATGATACTGGTGAGAGAAGATGAGTAGTTTGAGAACTAATGTGATGCAACTTACACAAACATACAAAGACCACAGGCAAACTTAGAGTAGATATGTAATATTACAAACTGAAATCATATATATATATATATATATATATATATATATATACACGTGTGTATGTGTGTGTGTGAGCATATACACACCAATAGATAGATATGTATGCTAATATTAAGAAGCAATATTGTTTGAGCAGTACCATGATGTGTTAAAAAGAACATAATTACTGATAAAGAAATAGCATTTTATATAGCATGCAGTGGAAAGTTTAGTTTTAGGGAGCACTGTAGGAGAGGAATGTTGGTGGGATGGGGGTCATGCCTGCCACTACTTGACAACATCTAGGTTTCCTGTCAGTCTAGACTAGTGCATCAACTACAGTCCTACACAATCACGCAGTTACACACACATCTGAGCAGCAGACCTGAAGATTTCGGAAGGGCTTTTCGGCATCCCATCAGCTCTGAATTCAAGAAAAGGGAAAGCTAGTCAAAAATTGCATTGAAGCATTATTGTAAATGAAAGGAAAAAAAAAATAAAACATCATTTCAAAACATGAAATGAAACAAAATATTTTATAAGCAAGAGTGAAAAGAGCACTAAGAAAATAGGGAGACAATATAAAAAAATAATTGTCAAAATATTTTAAAATAAAATGAAAGATCTAAACAGTACGTAGCCATTTTAAAAGTGGAAACATGAAGATCAATTTGTACAAACTACATAATACTAAATGTTATGTTTAGTAATGTAAAAATACATTTTAATGTGGATATTGTATTTTTACAATTCTTTCTTTTGTTATTCTGTTTCTTCTGTTCATATTAGGAAGTTAAACATTTTTTATAGTATATATCGAAAATAAAACCATTATTTTAATTTAGTTACATTTTACAGAGGTCAGAGCTGCTGAATGAATTTTGTCAGGATAATATATCTTAAATCTCAATTTGTATTATTTCTGTCAAAATTCAACAATATTTTATTTAAACAACATTCCTAAATGTCTTATTACAATCAAGCAGAATCTGAAATTAGATATTTAAAAATAAAATTAAACCTATTATCTATATTTTAAAATATATTTTCTGAGAAATTGGCAGTTTAAAGAGTGTTTAATTTTTATCTAAAAGTAATTTTATTATTACATAAACATAAGGATTCTAAATAAGAAGGGCAGAGGACTTGATATAGTTAATAAACAATCAAATAGTTTGAAGAGAGGAAAATACAGGAAAAGCTTAATAATATATATATATATATATATATATATATATATATATATATATATATATGAGGGTATGTTGACATGTTTGCAGTCCAACCAAGAATCCCTTCCCACAAAGCATTTGATGCTTAGTCATTTGGGTAGATTTTTGAAAAAAAGTTGGGTTTAAAACAGTTCAGCACCCACCATCATATATGTACATGCTTTATGTATTGGAGTTAATAACCCACAAGGATATTTGGTGTAGTAGAGACTATAAAAATAAATTAAAAATTGTGAAAGGATTAAGTTAGCAATGACAAGAGTTTGAGTTTTACTAATGCTAGTTGAAGTCGTACAAATAAAATTGCAAAAGTAGTAACACAAGATAAAAGTGCTGAACAATATCAAGATGCAAGCAAAAATTAATGGATACCAGGTAACACTTCCCAAAAATAATAGGGCTGGAATAAACTAAACATGAATTAAAACAGTTTTCTCCTGATTTAAATATGATACTTCTTATTTAATTAAATTTTAATTTGTAATGATTGGGACTGGCAACTTTTCCATATTAAAAGAAGAATTATTTTTTCCAAAAGAAAATCACTGAAACTAACCTGGTAGCTCTTTAACATCAAGTTCATATTGTATTTTATAGAGAGAGATAATGCTGGAATAAATATCCTATCTAAAAACGAGAGTCACTTAAATAGAGATATTCAAGTTTTTCTTTATATCAGAAATTTCACCTTAAATACAACTAATATAAAAGCAATACACTTAGAAGTAAAATGAGATGATCAAGTTTGAGAAATGTAACTGTGTTTTCAATTTTCAAAATAGTATAATTTGAATTTAAAATCAGATTTACTTATATTTCATGCAATTTTGTTTTTATCACCAATGATGAAACTGTAATAAGTTAAATATAGAATATAAAGGCATCAGAAAGTGTGTTCTTTCTTAAATGTTTTGGAAATTTTTTTTTATGAGTTTTGAGAATCAAATTCAAGATTTTGAATATTGATTGCCAAAGATTTCTTTCTAAAAGAGCTAAAATATAACATCCATATTTAAATTCATTTTGCATTAAAAATAATTTAGTTTGTTTCAGAAATTGACTTACATATTTCCACAGCTGCAAAAAAGTTAATCCAAGAATAGATGATTACACATATACGTGTGCGAGGTGGTGTTGAAAAGTAAAATTCTTGGTTAGACTCACTTCCCAAAGTTTGACAAAATAACTAACCATCAAAATTTGGGGGGAATCCTTTGTTGGTTGAGAACTTTTCAGCATTAGCATGTTTGTGTGTATAAAGTATGATAAATGTTAGTTATGGAAAAGATGACCATAACTATATTCATTGGGAAATTGATGATTGTGCCTATTGATAGCATAATTCTAGTATGCCATAAAAACATTAGCAGATGATAAATTTCAACAGCTTGGAATCATTTTCAGTGCTACATATACAGTGTTAGATATTATAATTGAAGAAATAAACATTAAAAAATATGTAGTTTAGATTTTATAAGAATGCAGTGATTTTTTTTATTACAAATTATAGAATAGTTATTTCCAAGAGAATATGTAAACATTTAGTGAAACTGTAAATCATCAGTTATATAAATACAGAAAATTCATAAACCAATAGCCTCATATTCTATAAAGATCTGTTGAAATGATATTAGTCAAATACATTATTTTTTCAGACCAGTTCAATGAGTAGGAATAATTACATTGTTATAACCATGAGGTCACCTAGCACAGATGTTTTGGTTATTCTGCTCTCTTATAAACAATTTGTTCTTCATCATGTACTTCATTAAATTGGCCTTGTGGCAAAGTTTGTTTAATCCTAAATTTTAACAATATGTAGAAATTCAAATCATTTAAAGGACATTGCTGATCAAAATCATCAATTTTCTTTGTGATAAAATAAATATTTCAATTTTTTAATGAGTTAAAATTCTTGATTTTTCTTGCAATATATCCTAAAAGTTCCTGAATAGAAAATTCTAACTTCAAATAAGAGTGCAAAAAATTTAGAATTTAAAAACACCAAAGCATAAATATCTTTCAGCAGAACTTAAAAATCAATAAAATAATGAAATTGAAAAATTACATAAAGTTGTAATTATTATATGTTACTGATTCAACAAATACCAACACATATTCCTAGAGTATTGTTTAGAACATTCATGCATAGAAATAATGGAAGGCATAAATCAAGCAAGGTGTGAGTGCTGCCAAAAATGACAAATCAATAACTAACCTTGAAAAAGACCTTTCAATTTTTGCTCGCCTCTTGCTTTCTTCAAGAGTTTGATATTCTGTCTTGCCACTACAAAGAAAAAAGTTAATATTTTTAAGAATTACTGCATATGTTTTAAGATATGAGGGGAAATTATTTTAATGGAACAAATGTTTGAATTAATACACCAATTTAATTTTTCTAGGCATTTCTGTTACAAAATACTTAGTGCCAGTTCACTGTAGGGCATTATTGAAACATCATTTTTTAGTTAAAATATGAAATGCAAATCAGTGGCAGAAATTTTGGTATCAGGTTTCAAATTGAAATTCAAATAAAACTTTGTATTAATGCTCTATCTTTGATACTGAGCAAATTATTGCAAAGGCAGCTTGCCTTAAATGTCCTTTCTTCCACTGACTGACTTCACACTATCTTTGTTATCACTATATATATATATATATATATATATATATATATAAATCAAATTCAAGCAAATCAGTAAAGCCACCGAGACACAAGGGGTTACTTGGTGTGGAAGAGTTAGAAACAGGAAAATTGCTAAGGAGAGAGAACAGAGAAAGAGTAATCAGGAAACAGCAGATAGCGACTGACATTGCATTTAAATTTTTTCAGATTAAAGTTGGTTGGAAAGCATGGAGCCAGAAGGGAGTTCCACAAGTGAGAAGTGCGAGAAAAGAAACTGTTAGCATATAATTTACGGTTACATCTAGTCAGCTCAACTGTAAATTGGTGAGACTTTGTTGACAGTCAAGTACTACACTTAAAATCAAAGACTCTAGGCACCCTAGCGAAGAGCTCAACTGAACAATTACCATGAAAATATTTATAGAAAAGGCAAAGGGAAGCAACCTTATGGCAATGTGAAAGTGACTGAAACTGAGATGCCAGATTGGGGCTGATAATATTGCTGATTCTTCTTTGGATTTTATCAAGGAGTTCTAGATAGATAGCAGGAGCACTGGATTGTATGTGTCAACAATATTCTAAGCATGCATGAATCGTAGACTTATGTAAGCTAGAGACTAGAGAGAAAAACTGCCTAGCACAACACAGTGGACAAACCGTGCTGGCAGCTGACCTAGCAATGGATTCAATATAGTTTTTCCACTTCATGTCAGCTGAGAACGTTAGCTCAAGAAGGTGCAGCAAGTCACACTCCTAGAGGTCAGCATCAGCCATACTGATGGAAGACAGAGAGGGTTCTCTCAGATGATTAATAGAAAGCAGTTTAGTTTTGGAAGTGTTAAAATTAACACACCATCCTTTGCCCCTGTTCACAACAGACTGAAGGTCATTTTGGATATCAGTTGCCATTTTAACCTTATGAAACAAGACAGGAATAAATGGTTGTATCATCAGCAGTGCAGATATCAAGTTTAGGGCTGATGCCATCGTGAAGGTCATTAATGAAAATTATATATATATATATATATATATATATATATATATATATATATATATATATATATTGTGAAAGCTAAAAAACACAATGCAACAGTGAGTATGCAGTACTTCTTGTAAAAGCAAAAAGAGCCTTAATATTAAGCACATGTTTATATGATATAGATATATACATGTGCAAACACACACATAAATATACACATTTGATTTATGAAGGCAACAATTTCTTTTTATACACATTTCATTGAAGATTAACCAAATTTTTTATTTATTTTTTCTTTGGTTGGGACAGTTTTCCCGGCTAGCATGCAGGTTTTGAACATAAATTGCTCAATGCCTTTAAATAAAACCATTCTTTGTGGGTTAATAAGAGTGTATCTATAGGTATGTTTCTGTTACGATATTTGGGCATTTTGTATTTATGCAGAAGTGGGTATTTTTTTTTTCAAATATCACATCTTCACAACTTGTGATGTCTTAATTTCTTTTTAGCTTGTGAAATATTCTTAATGTTTGCTAATGAACTGAATGACAAGTTAACCTACAAGAAATGTGATGTATTTGTGGCAATGTAAAAATTTAATGTTGTTTTTGATTATTGATATTGGAGAAGCAATCAGCAAAAGGAAATAAGAATTCATTAAAAACATTGTTTCTACATAGTGGAAAATTTTTGAGGTCCTGAGTAATAATTAAGTTACATGTTTTGAATTTTTTATAATATGGGTAAATTTCAGACATTTATTGGATTTATTAAGTTATATGTATGAAAAAATATTTTTAGTGGCTTTTTCATTTAGTTTATAATTAAGTTGCATCTGGTTATGGTAGAATATATTGTTTTTTTTATTTATCTCAGAATATGGATGTGCAAATGGTGTGATGGATAGCAGCTAGGAATGAACAATCAGAGGCCCAAGTTAGAATTCCAGTTGAGTTTGTCACATTCACTTATGCGCAAATACTCTTAATAGCAGAACAG
>OZ038488.1:52284932-52322432 GCA_964036315.1 Acanthosepion esculentum
TAACTCCACACGCAAAAGCACACAACATGCACACATAATGATCAAATACAGTGGTTAAACCACTCACATCCATGCGCACACGCTGACACGCAGGTATATGTGGAGCACGAATATGTATATACATATTGCCAAAAACAATAGTCTGCTCACAGGCACACGTGCAAACTCTACACAACATAGGAAATGTGTGTATGCATGTATATGTATGTATGTATATCTGTGTGTATGCATATATACTAATTCCTTATAATAAAACAGTATGTATGTATAGAGAGGTAGTGCGCATATACATGCGCGTACTGTTATATATATGCACATATTGACAAAAACAAAACTGCTCACGGGCACACACACAAACCCCACACAACATAGAAAGTGTGCGTGTATATGTATATGTGTGTGTGTATGTATGTGTGTTCATATGTGTATACTAATTCCTTATAATAAGACAGTATGTATGTATGTATGTATGGAGAGGAAATATAGTATGCATATGCATGCTGACAAAAGCACAAAAAAATGGAAATAAATCTAAGAACACACAGAGGTCATTAAAAGATAAGAATATAGATATCTTTCTCAACCCTTCTCGGACCAGTCTTAATTATTTTATTACCCTTCATGCAAAACTTTTTCACTACCAGTTCAAGGAAGAAATTTGCGTCACTAACACACAAAAAAGAGAATGTCTAATATTGAGAATATTTAACATTGAAAAATATAAGAAAAATAAATTCCTTTTAATAATATGTGGAAATATTCACTCTTTGCTTGATGAACGTGTAGCAAAATTATGAAAAATAAAGCATAATATATTTTTGAAAAAAATCCATATTACAACCAAAAACATTTGCAGTTTCTTTCTTTTTTTTAATATATATATATCTCTCTCTCTCTCATATATATATATATATATATATATATATATATATATATATATATATTGAAAACAATGGCCAGCTGTAGCTTATACTGTAACTGAGTGGACATTAGTTACAGTTTCCGGGAAAGAGCATATAATCTGATATGATCAACAATTTAAACAAACGCCATCAAAAAAGTCTCATCTATTCAATTTCACTCACAAGGCTTGAGTCAGGCACTTTCTAACAGTGCTGCATGCTGGGATCATCTCCTCAGGCTGCTAACATCAAGGAGTCACCTCCTTGACAAATTGACCCTGGTGAGATTCAAACACAGGTCTCATGGCTGGAAAGTGAACATTCTTACCACTTGGCTACACACCCATATTATATATAGTTTACAAATCCAAAGCTGAAATATGGTGACGAACAATATCACACACAAATCACAAACAGTTAAACTGCTTTGTGACCTTTGCATCAACAGTAGATGGAAAGAGATTGGTAATCTGAATCTTATCCATAACATCTCCAAATTTAAACCTTCACTCACTGAAACCAAAGCTTTATGTTTAAGCCTGAAATTTGCCACCAGACTGAAGAAAGATGACACTGCCACAAACTTAACCAAAAATCATAAATTCAACAACACCAAATCCGAAAAAGGTTTCATACAAGGTTATATTAGCAGCCATCCTCACAAACACTGATGAAACTACACTACCCAGGAGATACATACAAATGCTAAAAAACCTATCCACAAACAAAGACATCATCATAACCCCATCCAACAAAGGCAGAATAGTTATAATGGACACCAACATCTACATTGAAAAGTTATAATCCCTCCTAGATAATGACAACACCTACACAAAAACTAATGAACAAACACTAAGCGCAGACACACAAAGGTTCAATAAAACAGTTAAGACAATCTTAAAAAATGAAAACAAATCATGGACCAGATTAATAGAATACTACCCCACCACACCTACATCATACAGCTTACTCAAAACACACAAACCCGATATACCAATCAGACCCATTGTGTCCAGTATCAACAGTGCACCCCACAAATTAGCTAGAGACATCACAAAAGTCCTAACTCCGTTTCTAGGAACCATCAACATAACACATATCAAACACTCTGGTGACTTAATCCAGAAAATACGAAACATAAATATGGAAAACATGGTCATGGCAAGCCTAGATACCAAATCATTATATTCCAACATACTCATCATGAAATGCCTCAACATATTGAGAAACCACCTTAAAAAGTTCAAAGAAAAGCTTCCTCTGTCTGTCCACAAAATTATAAAAATATGCAGACTCATCACTAACCAATATTCTCTACAAGTAAAACTTTGGCTTACCTATGACGTCACTCACTTGGTGTTCTCACTTGCCTTTTTCTAGAATTCTTAGAATCCAGTCCATTTAGACACATTATTCCAAACAGTTCTATTTACTTAAGATATATAGATGACGTCCTCTTATTATATCCCCAAAATACAAACCTATTAGACATAATAATGAAGCTCAATATGGTTGAACCTATTACTGAATTCACACACAAATTTGAAATAAACAATTCTCTAACTTTCCTCGACATGTTACTAATACGCAACAATGAGAAATTGGATTTTAAAGTATATTGCAAACCCACAATCAAAAATGATCTAATCAACTTTTATTCCCACCACAACCAAAAAATAAAATCTGGTTTAGTCACAAGATTCCACCTTAGAGCCCTTAGGATATATAGCCTGGAATACCTAAATGAAGAAGAGAAATATATTCAAAAAACTTTCAAACTTCTCCATTACCCATTATCCTCAATACAAAAAAGTGAGCTTACAAAATCTACAAAGCCAAAAAACAGACACCACCAATAACACTTCTAATGAAATTTATATAAAATCCATAATCCTGCCCTATAACACTCTTTCTACTAGACTCACAAAAAAATTAGTCATCCCTAATACCAGGATCGTTCTCCACCTCCAAGATAATCGGAGATATAATTAGGAAGAAAAATAAACCCAACACCAATCCAAATGCTGAGATTTTCCAATTAAATTGTTTACAAAGCAAAAATGTTTATGTGGGGGAGACATCACATCTAAAAGCCCACATCTATGAACACAAGAGAGACCTGCATTTGGGCAATCAATTTCTCTTGTCTTGCATTGAAATGATGTTGGACATAAATTTGATTTCACTAATGCCACCCTAATTAAAAAAAAAGAACATAATTCTTTAAGGAGAAAATACATCAAAAACTTAATAATAACATTATTACCAACTATAAAAACATGCCTAAAACATTACATCAACATCTTTCTTTGAATACATTCTTAAATAATCTAACATATCTAATACAAAGAATACATTCTTAAAGAGGAGACTCATAAATTAGAACCCTGTGACTCGCCGCTCTGCGGGCTGACTGCACAAAACCCCCAACTAGACAGACACACACACACAGACACACAATTAAATACATATTACCATCCGTTGGCCACTTAGATATACAAGAATCTTCACAAACCTATATATGCATAGAATTATCCACAGTTTTAATACATGTGATATGTGTCTGACCAAGGAGAACTGATCCAAATATAATTGAAAATACCAAACGCCCGCTAATGTGCTGTTGATATAAGAACAAAGAAGCGAATTACTCCTCCAACATCTAAAACTACTACTGCTATTATTATTACTACCACTGGGAACGGAAATGTCAAACAAGCCACCCCTCTCCTTTAACAAAATTACACAAAGTATTTTCTTTTGTTTTGTTGATCATCGTTCATATACAAGAGATTGGAGATCATTCTTGAAGAGAGAAGAGAGAATTTGGCCTGAGCAAGACAAATTATTCTCTCTATCTCCTTGCAGACGGAAGAGAGAGACAGAAGAGAGAGACAGTGGAGAGTCGAGGGGTTGAGGAAGTGACGCCAGAGATTGGAATGAAGCGTCTGCTAACATGTAATGTTGATATAAGTACCACTGCTTCTGCTACCATGAAGATTACTACTACTGTTACTACTGCTGAGGAGGAACGCAACTATAAACTTTAAGCCGTGCACAGAAATCTTTATCTCTCCATCGCAAGAGTCATATATCGTTCTGAGACGATTTAACAACAAGTTAATCAAATACACTCTCTCTCTGTCTAGAATCCAGTGTATGAGTTTTTACATCAATTACTTTTCTTTTCTGTAACCTGTTTCTCTTCTATACTATTCTTTTCTGCTATATAAAAGACATTAACAATTCAACCATTGAATAGTTGTTTGTCCGGCTTTCTGCAGATATTAATTTTTGTTTTGCTGCATTCTAAATTTCTTAACACAGACTCTCCAGTCATGTCTACATCTTCAGTCGACCGTGAATGGATGAACATCACTTCTGCTTTCTGGACCAAACCAAACACAACGTGGACAGGAAGCAGGATTAAACCAGTGGACCGGTCGAATGATCTACGAATGGTCAGGGGACCTATGGCCACTCCCTTAAGTTCGGTTAAGACCAAGTAGACACCTCAACCCAGAGAGTAAGACGTCAGAGGTTGAGGGGCTGGGGCAAAAGTGTTAGATAGCTTAAAACTATTATATATATATATATATATATATATATATACACACACACAAACACATATATAGGGATTCCCTACTTCTTGGCCAAAAATGGCTATCTCTTCAATTTTGTATTGAGTAGCAGTGAGCATATAAGTGATTCAAAATGTCTGCTTCATTTCTGCAGGCTTTCTTGCATATATGGCAGATAAAAGGCTTACATATGGTCTTCCAGTTTATCCAGTCATTATGCACTCTCATGTGACTCTTCAGACCTGCTGCTAACCCACATAATTTGCTAGAAAACTGACATAAATTTCTTCTAAGTCATTTTGGATGGCTTTCACTGTAGTCTGTTTGGGATTGCTTTCTGTCCTGAGACAAGCAAGTCCTGCTTTGGATAAGAAGTCACTATCACAGATGTTACATGCATGTTCAGGCTAAAGATTATCTGGAACTGAGGTCATGTCCTGTTTTCTAAGAGCCCATTTCAAGATTACACAATCAACTCTCTTTTCTTTGAACACCTTACAACCACTATCTACCATTTTCTTTAAAACGTTTTTTGGATTGTATTTCAAAAGTCAAATAACTATTTAGATAATCAGTCATCTCCAATTCTAGTAAGGTGTATTAGGAGCTTTTTCATACTAAATGATACTTTGATGCTTGACAAGGTGTGGAATAGAAACTCTACAGCTATAGAATGTCTAAAAGAGTTTTTGCGATAACCAAATTCTCCCTATCAGGTAGCTCCTTAAAGGTTGTTAAGAGCCAGTCTCCTGAATCCCATGAAATCAATGCAGGCTTCCACCAAAGCTATCTCCTCAATCCCCAAAACTTTCTGGTTTATATTAATGATCTGCCTAAGAATATTTTTGGATTATTAGTAAATATCTATGCAGATGATAAAACAGTTTGTGGGTGAATCACTAAAATGGTAACTGGTTTCTCTTCTGACTGGGATCTAACAGCCTAAGGGGAGGGGAACTGGTATTGTATATTTCAAGTCATGATAAATGGTTTCACTCTCAAAGAGGTTCCTTACATTGAGCATTTATTGGGACAAGTTCACTTCATATCTTAAGTAAAGATGCTGGAAATTGATCAGCTCTTTGTACCATTCCATACAGTAACTGACTCTTCCTGTCTTACACTATGTTTGTGTCAAACCAAACCAAAAATGGAGTATACCTGCCATATCAACCCAATCTTCTCTTTCCAGCCTTGACAGAAGTGTCTACATGGCCTTGTTGGGGGTAAATTATTTTCCACTGTACAACCCCTTTCACACAGACAAAACAATTCAAGTTTCTCACTACTGTATTGCTATTTCCATGGAAAATGTTCTGATGTGCTACATTCCTTAGTTCCACCAATTCAGACCTTTACAGCTGACTCACCATGCCATATACACAGGGTTGAACTATCTTCATTCCTTTATATTCCACTGCTAAGATGGAAGTTCCATTTAGACAGCTTCCTCCCAACAGCCACTGTTTTGTGGAACAGACTACAGAGAGGATGCTTCCTCAATCATATCAATCTTCACCTCTTAATGTCTAGAATCAACTGTTTATGTCTATCCTACATATTCTCATAATTTGAACTTCTTACTCTCTTCTCTTACATCCATAAAACAACCTCATTCAGTAACCCTAACCCTATCCCTGGAGAATGTGCTGTTATGGCAGACAACCTTGAATGAAGATGCTATGTTCAATATAAGGATGACCTGGCGTGGGTGTATATATGACCCTGTTTTTTATGAGACTGATGGTAGGCCCAAAAGCAGAGCATGCTCCAGAGAACAGATCCATAACTGTATGCATTTCTTCCTTGATATGAGCAATGAGGGCTTGTATCGTTAGGCTAAAGCTTCTGAACAAGAATCTGAAAGGTCTGTCATTCTGTCTCAAAACAACACAGATAAAAAAAAATTACCTGTATAGATATACATATAGACAGACACCTATATCACAGTCTTCAAAAGTATATGAGAGAATTACCGCAAAGTATATAAAAAAAAATGAATGTCACTTTTTTGACTCCATTATTAATAGCTATTGGTTCAGAGAGTGAATCATTGAAGTTAAAACAAACATTCATGCCCTGATGTAGTTGCTTCAGCATGATGAATTCAGGCAAATATCCAAGTTTACTGAGAATGTTCCACAGGGTAGGCCTGATCATGGTACCAAATGCTTGGTTAAATTAACAAAAACCTGGTAACATCTACCTAAACAGAAATTAATATTGAATATTAATATAATTCAAATATAATATTTGATAAACTGCTCAATCATTGGTAACATTTACTAGGTTTATTTCCTTAAGATCTTAAGATTTTGTTCCTAAACCAAATAAAGAAAGTGAACTTGATAACAAATCCTTGAAATGTTTCTTGAGCTGGTATTGCAGTTGCTTACTACTTTTTAATTTTTCAAAGAATATTCCCTTAGATAAATGATGAGTCTTACCAGATATTGTATAGCTGATGTTTGTGGATAATTATCTCTATATATGAGTTTGCTGCATATTTTCATGTGTGTGTGTGTGTGTGTGCATGCGTTTCATTAAAAATAACTGATGCGGTTCTTCTGTTAAGTTCTTTATTGAGTTTTTCTTGTGCGCAAACAAGAGATTTTCTTTTTTTGGACTTAGTATGAGTAAAAATTGTCCAAATAATTGTTTGTTCCAAGCACTTTTGGCTAATTTATTAGACATATTCAAGAATTTTGCTTGTGCATTTTGTAAACAGTATATAAGTTGCTGAAAATTAGACATATTTTTAATTCTTGAATACAGCCAGTACATTGTGACCACATTCATAGTTGATGTTGTTGACGGTTGGATATTAATTTTTTATGGTCAGGGCTTCTAATATTTTTGCATATTTTTACAGTGCATTACTATGGAGACCTACATAGAAAGGGAAGAGGTGGTTTTATCTCAATCACAAGTGTTTTTTTTTTTTTGATCTTCAGCAGATGATTCCTATTGAAGTTCGGTCTTCTAAGTGGTATCCACTTTAAACAAAAGGTAATGTAAAAGTAAAGGATGGATGTAAAGTGGATGAGGGGTTTTGGAGATCAAGTGGCAACAAAATTGGAACTATGGTGCTGATCTATATTAATAGTCATGTTTGGGAGAGTAATAGTCCACCCTTAAGAGAGAGATGGACTTGTCCATCACATAGTTCCTGTGCTGTCCTTTTATACTGTCATCCACCACATCAAGATGAGTAGATAGGCAAGTAGCTGGGTAGGGGGAAGAGCTGACATAACAGAAGTTGTCCCAAGCATCACCTACCTACCAACCTAGGCAATTTTATAATATGGGAACAGTATTTGCATTCTTATTCCTTGACATGGCATTTGTCTTTCATCATGTTACCTTGTGAGCAGCAGTGGGCCATTTTCCAGTTTTCAGTGCACACTGATAAGAATGAGAATTGAAATACAATGTGAAGTAAATCTTGGGCAAGGGTCACGTTACCTGTTTACAACAGTGAAAGGTGTGTATTATTATATTTTTTACTGTTGATCAATTTTTGTTTTTGTTTGAATGGGTCCTAAAAGCAGCTAAGATCTATTAGAAACGTATGGTCATTTATTATTTATTATTATTGAAAAAATTATTTTTTTTATTAAGTTGAACAAACTAAAAATATCAAATTATTAAATACTGAAATAATTCAAATCAACTGACCTTATCATCAGCAAGAAGAACTTTCCAGCAAAATTGAAACTATACAGTACCAACATTATGTAATAAGCCAAATAAAACAAAAAATATTCTTGCTCACACACGCAATAAAAATCAATAAAACTTAACAGAAGAACCTTGCCAGTCATTTTTAATTGTGGGGATTACTGCCCATATATATATATATATATATATATATATATATATATATATATATATATATATATATTAGGGAAAAAACTATGATAAAGTGGATAAAGTTTCTGTGTGACATGTTTGTCCTGTAGAATTTCATCAGACTAAATTGATGTTTATGTTGATGCAGCTATAAATGTGCATGAAGGAAAGGGGACCCTGAGAATTTTTAATTTAGATTTAACATTTTTTTTTTTAATATACATTATGTGTATATTTTTTATTATCACAATGAGGAATATTTATAACAACAGTGATGGAAATATGAACAAAAAGAAACTAAATGAAATTGGCTAGACTATTTACCCAAAACATATATTTAAAAAAAAATTTTTTAAATTAAAATTTAATTTAAAATTCTCAGCATACCTTTTCCTTTATACACATGTGTAGTCACATCCGCATGAACATCACTTTAGTCTGATGAAATCCTACAGAATGAAACAATTCATGCAAAGTCTTTTTCAACTTTGTCATAGTTTTTTCCTCGAATTGTTCTTGATATATAAAAATTTATAGATTGTCTTCCCATATATATATATATATATATATATATATATATATATATATATATGTATGTATGTATGTATGTATGTATGTCAGCTGTTCACTAGATAAATGAAGATAATTGCCATTTAGGTTTATGTGACTATATTCTCTATGACTAATTAATAACTTTATTTTATTGTGCTCCATGATTAAGCCAAATTTAGTAAATATCTACTATATTTATTATTACATATACTATGTCGTATTTTATTATGCAAAAATTTATTAACTAATATTAGTAAAATTTTCAGGATATATAAGATAAATCTACCATGTGAATTTCAGCTTATGAGATCTGTCTTTATTATAAATATATACAATAACTTGTTTGGTGGTGTGTGATTTGCAACTCAAGTGTTGTTCCCCATATTGGAAAAATCATATACAGTTGGTGGAAACAAATATTCGTACACATACAAATTTTTAATTTATTGTATTTCCAACTAATGAATAAACGTACTTTTCATATAATTAACTGTTGCATAACAACTAAATATGCATAGAAAACAGAAAAAAATTTTGATTTAATAGAAATAAATCCCATTCATCCATTTTAGTGGGTGAAAAAAGTATTTGTATAATGCAAATTTCAAATATTAAAACTTATAATTGCTTTAATACTCTAGATTATTCAAGTGGAATATTCTTGAATGTTCTAATAATGGTATCAGTAGTTATTCTTAGCCTAAAACATACCATCAGAACATTCTATAATTGATATTCATGCAAGAAGGTTTTCATCATGGCAAGAGGTACAGAAATGACAAATTCACAAAAAGAACTGATTGTTAAGCTCTGGAAAGAAGGTAAAAGTTACAGGAAAATCTCAGACAACCTGCATATTGCATTTACTACCATTAGTTCATTCACTGCCCAGTATAAAAATACTCAAAATTGTTAGAAACCAAAGAAGAACAAGTGCTTCATTTCTTCAAGATCTTTGAGGAAATTAATGTATCAAATTAAACAAAATCCAATGGTTACTCATCAAGAGTCACAAGATGATTTGCTTTCATCTGTGTCACTAAATGGATAATAGACAATGAAATTCATAGGAACAATCTAAAGTCACACTCTCCTTGGAAAACTCCACTGCTATTGAAAAGACATAGAGATGCCAGGTTGAAATTTGTTTGTGAACATAATGATAAGGAAAGATTGTATAGGCTAAGAATAATTACTGATAACATTATTAGAACATTCGAGAATATTCCACTTGAATAATCTAGAGTATTAAAGCAATTATAAGTTTTAAAATTTGAAATGTGCATTGTACAAATACTTTTTTCACTCATTAAAATGGATAAATGGGATTTATTTCTATTAGATCAAATATTTTTTCTTTTTTCAATTTAGTTATTATGTATCTGTGTACAGTTAATTATATGAAAAGTATGTTTATTCATTAGTTGGAAATACAATAAATTAAAAATTTGTATGTGTATGAATATTTGTTCTCCCTACTGTATAATAGTATAATTACTGATATTTTTTAATTTCATGCATATAAAGATTGGCATGGGTTATATGATATAATCTCAAAAGAGAAACAAGATATTGTAATCTTATTGAGTGGTGGAAATACAAACAGAAATTGTAGAACAATTTGAACAGATATCAGAAAAAAAATAGAAACCATTGATATCTTAATAAAACTGACTTTAAGTATGTAACAAAAACGTTGAAAAAAGTTAAAACAGTAATAAACATAGTAAAAAATAAAAACAGTAATAAAGAAAAGTGGATGGATAAATAAGAATAGATTTGAAGAAGCTGGTGTTGCAACTGTAAACAAAAAAGATGCAGAATATTAAGAACATTAGCTAAAGAAATGAAAGTAAACATCACAAAGAGAAACAAGTAATTTGATGCACTACATAAAAACTGATTCTTCAACAGTGCTTAGTGATAAATGTAAAGTTACATTGGATGAACCTGATATTTAAACAAAAGGTTGGGTCTTTCATGGATATACAACTTTGAAAACAACAAGAGTGAAGTGCAATAATATTTTGGGCTATTATTGTAGCATTATTATTCATTCAAAGTTGATAATAGTGTCATGATAAATGCAAAGAATTAATGTCCTTAGATAAGACACTTTTGAGAGGTACAAATCACAACAAAGAAGCTGTAGTGGTATTGACGGATTAAATCAACCCGTACATTTTTTTTACTTTACGAATGTGTAAGCAACAAGAAGGAACACAAAACGGTTTTATAACAACAACAATATTTATATTTTTATAATGATGTACAAGCATAGGGGTTACTATTTTTGTTGGTGTTATGTTCCTTTGACTGAATTAAAGTTTTTACTAATGAAATATTTTTATCTGAGCTCACAATAGTTGAATGAACTTGCCACTCAAAATGTTCACCATTAGAGAGTTAAAAGAATTATAAAGCTGAGAATATGTTGAGTAAATTTTTAGCTTTAGAAGATTTGATTGTTCCGTAATGCTTGTAATTAAATTTCCATTGCTTGTAGTTGAATATTTAGTTTGGAAGATTTTGTATGTTTGTAATGTAGTTTGGAAAATTTCATACATACATGTATGTGTGTGTGTGTGAATATGTTTTCAGTGTCTGCCCAAACTGGGAATTGGAACAGTTTCCTTTAAGGCTACATTTTCATAGGCGAATGAAATCAAGAAAAGTGAGAGAACGAATTCGTGTCTGATATTTATAATCAACGTAATTACGTGACAGGCTCAAAGGCATTGACAGATTTGGGTGGAATTATTTTTTTGTCAAGTCAAGAACTAGGTCGATGTTATTTGGACATGATTTAAATGTTAAGTGACCAATCAGAAGTTGAGATTTTCTAAAAATATGTATCAAGCTGAATAAGCTCTGTGATCCACTTTTTGCACAGAAATCAACATTGATATTTGGACATGATTTAAATATTAAGTGACCAATCAGAAGTTGAGATTTTCTGAAAATATGTATGAAGCTTGGTAAGCTCTGTGATTCACTTTTTGCACAATAATTGAGATTGTAAAAAAAGTGGTAGCGAGATGCTAAAATGCATATATTTATGCAGAACAATGTTCTTTCACATCCTGCAAAATTGATTGTTGTTCAGTTTGCCATAAAAGGTTTCAAAGATACCAAAATTAATGGAATGGCCCCCCAGCCTCTCCTCCAGATATTAATTGAATGGAAAACTTGTAGTGCCTCATTAAAAGTGATGTATATAAAAATAGGAAATAATATCCAAGCAAAGAAGATCTCTGGAGAACAATAAAAACTGCTGCTAGTAATATTAAAGTAAAAAAGTTAACAAAATCAAAGATTGAAAGACTGATAAAGGTTATAGAATATCAAGGAGCTCATATTAACATAAGATAATAACTTAGTCTAGTATATAAGGTATTGTGTTAATGAAATATTCCTATCTAATCTATCTTTTGGATTTATTTATAAATACAACTGTAGCTTGCACTTAGAACATTTCTTTTTTTTAATTTAAAACATTTTTAATGAGCCCAGAGAGTAAAACCAACTATTATGAATAGCAAAGAAGACGACACATTAAAAAGATGTTCAGCAATAATTAGACAATAAACATATTTTGAGATACAAAATTCAAACAAGTGATTTAGTTTTGATAGAACCAGATTAGTGGTGAAATGAATAAGTAAAACCTCTTAACTTTCAATCAGCTGAGGCAGTAAAAGCTCTTTATCTCATATTTATTTACTTCAATAAAAATCTTTTGTTGTGTTTTTTTTTGTTGAGTTTAAAACATATTGCACAAAAAACATTGTTCTTTATAATATTAATAATTATACAGTTATTGTGTTGTTATTATAAAGCTTACCTGTATCGGAACTTGGAACCTAAAGAAAATATTTTTTTAGATGGAGGATTGGGTGCATGGAGCCGGAAAAATGTATGATGTTCTACACACGACTTCCACAAGTTCTTACATGAGCGATAACTGACCATATTGAAACCAATCAAGTTCTCAACTGTATCATTCTGAAAGTATACACAATACAAATATAAAACATGGAAATATATAATAGTCATGAGAAGAGATTATTCTACTCAATTTTTCTTAAATGTGTCTGATAATCAAGATTTCTTTGAATGTTACTCATTTATATGCATATAAACACATGTATTATTCAATGTAATGTTCACATATTTTACCTGATATACTCTATAATCTACAGCAGTGGGTGCTTAATTACAATTTTCCAAATTTTTCTTTACTCATTATGCAATTAACTTTTCTTAAAGCAAATACAGACAAATAGATACACTTGTATTTAGAAATGATGGGTATGGCCAGCTATTTAAATTTTGACTTCGTTCCAACCTACCCACTGTTATTCCCAACATCTTTCCAGTTTATTTTTCACTTTTTTACAAACTGTTTGCTTTTTCAACCTTCTCTTCTTCCTGTTTTGTTCCAAAAACAAACTAATTTTAATCAAACTCATTACACTAGTAATGTCTGCAATATTTACTAACCATTACTCCATGATAAGATACAGGTAAATAAACAATATTTATATTAATAGAACACTAATCATTATTGAAATATATTTCATTATTATAGAAATTATTTGGTATAAATTGATGCTGATAGTTAAAAAAAAATAACACTATCATACACAACAGCATATCATTTCTTATATGTATTAATAATATTTGTAAATAAAAAAAAAAGTTAGAATACATATTCTAACTTTTTTTTTATTTACAAATATTATTCTTATCCAGCCTTCAAATATTTGTACAACTGAAGATAATTAATCATTGCTCTTTGTGAGTTTAAAGCAACCTGATCAAATAGGTAAAAAAATCAAGTATATATTAACATAGAGTTGGTAATATTACATTATTCATGACATCAAGTGTGGAGATTTTACTTTCCAAAGTTCTTTATCAGTCACACATTTTGGCAATAACTGCAAAGAATACATGTATGGCAAGAAAATATATTTAAAAAACTTCTTGAAATTCACTCATTTTTTTCTATATTCTTTAGTCTTGTCAAAGTTGGCTAAGGGAACTTTAAAATTCAAAAGGACTTTGTCAACTAATTTGAAGAAACTAAGATGTTAAATTAATAAAAACTGACACCTTTAATTTCATACAATAATATGCAGCAGTTAGCTATGTCTGGTGAGTAATGAATTAAATATTAAATTATTAAAATAAATGTATTCATTAAATAAAGTTAAAAGAAAAATCATTTAAAGTATATTAACTTGAATTTTATTAAATAAGCTGATCACATATATTTTGGAAAATGGGTAGCAGGAACTGGTTATCTGAAAAGATTTTTTTAATTCCTCAATGTTATACTACTTTAATCAAGATCTCTTTCTGATTCACAAATACATACTGATTCTTACAATAAAAACAACTCTCAGAGCATTTAAATTTATAGAAGTAAGCCAAAAGATATTAATATTTATGTATCAATATAAATTATGCTAAGCATTTTAAAACTCTATAGGTTATTTCATAACATGCAGGCATCACTCTGTGATTGCATGAAATATTAACATTGGAAAGCAGTTATACAGACAAAAGCAAACAAACTATACAAATGGATATATTGGGAATATATAGAAGAATATGAAGCTTACTAGATCTTAATATTTCCTGAAAGCATAACAGTAAAGTTATTAGGTGTTAACTGTGTCAAAATCTTTTTGCAGTAAATGTATTAATGCTTGATTGAATTTGATTGGATTGGATTTTTGCCTTCATGCCATTTCAATTCCAGCTTCAACAATAATTAGTAAAATTACAACTCATTACATAATGATTACATGATTGCATATAGGATCTTTTTATTGCCCTTCACCTTTCTATATTTATGACAGAATTGTGCTTATCCATACATGTGTCTGTATCTTTTTTTAAATATAGGAAAGTTATTTCTTTTGCTCTGTATGAACAATTACTTGATCTTTATGATGAAACATGTGTTCACATGCAAACTCTGTACAGAATTTAATTTAAATGGCAACTCACTAATATGTTTATAGTAAAGATAAAAAGGTTCATTTACAGTTAAAAATCTGAAAATTACAGTAAAGGCTAATAGCTCCTAAGTATGGTAAACATTAACATATGAGAAGAGTTTTGTATTTGAAAAGCATGTTTCATCCCAATGAAAACAAGATATATCCATACATATACACAAAACACATAGACAGAAAACTGTGTGTACAAAATTAGAGAACCTCATTGCATCTAGGATGAACAGTGAAAGATTACCATATGAAACAAATGCATACAGATACTGATGTACAATACAGTTTGGGATAAACAATATGGACATTCTGGTGCACAAGACATCTGCAGAATATTTTTGTACAAGAGACAATAGTAGACAAAAACAGATATTTTTCTCTCCTTGCATAAATAGCCTGACTTACCACCTCCCGACGTAGCTGGATGAAAAACTGTTTTCTCTTGAAAGATATTTTTACTATTTTAGCCCTGCAAAAGATAAAATATAGCTGTTTTTTAGGATGTTTCTCCAAAATAATGAAGATAAAATCAGTAAATAATGTTGCTTGTACATAAGTGAGAAATAAAAGCATGAATAAAAATGATGTAACAGCAATATGTTATGAACTCAAAGCAAGTAGTAGCAAATACATAGAGTCCATTTAAATTTATGCAGAAAGGTTCAAGTTGAAAAAAGTTTACACCCCAAATAAAATCCTCAAAATATTATGGAAATAAATTTAAAATATTTCAATCTATTAATACTCGGCCCATTTAGTAGTTCATTTATTTTTAATTAAGTTGGAATATTTAAACTATAATTGTTATTACGTAAAATTCCCTTTTGTAAAAACTAATATAAAATTTAAAATGCATAAATATTATAGACTAAAAATGATGACGGGGAAAACCCTGAGTGTCTAAAACTAACATTTAAAATAGTTTTTCAAATGAATAAAACCCAAATAATCAAAAATTATGAAAAAAATATATATATAAGACTTAAGAGAAATTAGAGTAATAAATATTTTCAAAGACAACATTTTCTTTTACATTTTCTTTTTTTTACACTAAAAATATAAGTAGAGAAAAATATGAAAGGAAAAATTCATGAACAGTAATAACATTTACTGTAGATTAAAAATATGTGTTATTATTTTTATTCTTTAAAAGATTTGTCTCTTTTTCAACACTGACAAAAAACGAGAGCTTGAAATATTTTGACATGCTAAAAGTTATGGGATAGGTATATATAGTATACTCTCTAAGTCCGGTGAAGTGCATCAACTCAATGTAGCATCAATTCTACAAGTTAGAAAACCCCTGGAAAGTGGTTGAGCCATGCCATCTTGATAGCTGTCCACAGTTCCATGTTACTACTTGTAGGTGCAAGATTTTGCAACATAGCGGTCACCAGTCAATGACATATTTAAGTGAAACATATTTAAGTGGATAAGTGGACTGAACCCATGCCACATGATCAGACCCTACACCATGATGGAACCACCACCAGTTTGCATAGTACATTGTTGACAACCAAGATCCTTAGCCTCATAGAGTTTGCACCACTTCTGAACCCAGTATCAGCCTGAAACAACTGAAAATGTGAATCACTGGCCCATACCACACATATACAGTGCTCCAGGATCCAATGAGTGACATCACAAACCCAGAAGCAGCACTATCTGCTGTTAACAGGGGGGAAACCTGCTAAGTCTTCTGCTTTTATTTCCCATGGAATGTAAAGAATGCTGAATTAACTTACTGGATCTAGTACCTTCTGTATTGATAGTGTTACTTGTCTATTACTGCAGAAAATTATAGCCAGACACCTCTGGTCACAATCGTTAAGAATCCATAATTCACCATACAATATCCCCAATACACACTGTAGATTGAGAGATGTTAAATGTCCCCACAATTTCAGAAATGGAATGTCTCATCCATCTGGCACCCACTTTCATTCGTTCTGTGAACTCCAATAATTCATGTCATCTTGCCATGAGTAAACTAGCCAGTATTTCCATGATGTCAAGTTATGGTGACACCACCTACAATTATCCTTACATACTGCTTTCCCATGACTTTTAGCATGTCAGTGTATAACAATAGATATTTTTATAATGACAAATGGTATATCCAGTAAATTATCAAAAACAATTTTCACAAAACTATTTTTAATAAGGTTGTTTTTTGAACTGAAATAGGAAACAGCTTTTCTAATATATTGTATTTTCATTTCAAGATTTTAAACAAAAGAAATGGTTTAATTTTATGTTATTTTATTTTGGCTTGAATAGTTTTATATGCAATAAATTAAAACATGCAGTTTGGATTGTTTTAATATTTAAAAAGTCAGTTTTAGCTTGATATAGTAATGATATGAACAATCATTTAAGTAGGGGTATTTATTGTATTTCTTTACAAAAAATATTAATGTTGTTCCAAGGTAATTGTTACATCTCTGAATTTATTAATTAAATAAGACAACTTCATCAGAATAGATTATACAAGGAACAAAATGCACTACTAAATTGAAGATTCTAAAGCTTACTTATGCTATAGATTTAATAGAAATATAAACATTGCCTTTTGTGAAAACATCATAAAAGTCTAAGAAAAAATTGTCAATATGTCAATGGAGTCATTTATGTGAAAATGAAGAAAAACAATGAAATAATTAAGAAGTGAAAGAACCAACTAACAGTAGAAGGTTTCAAAAGTGTAATATGACACAAGAAAAGTGTAATATGACACATGAAAAGTGTAATATGACACAAGAAAACAACACCAAGAAATAATTTTATGCAAATGACAGATGATCAATGTGATTATAAATTGCATAAAATTTTCCTTTTTTTCTCACCTCTAATTTTACACAGTTCAGAATTAAATTATTCAGAAAGGGAATTTGAATAAATCTGAAAATAAATTTTAACTTGGAGGACTAAAATTAAGATAGTAACCAATAGAAGCAAAACTATGGTAAACTTTCTTTGTAATATATCTAAAAATCATATGGATGTCAGAAAAAATAAATATTATTATATAATAAAATATATTTGAAGATGAACATTCAAAACTTAATTTAAAGTCACTGGAATTGTTCTAAAGGATATTATCTATATCTAAATGCTCAGTTTTATTTGCATTTGCAGATCTTAAAAAAAATAAAACTTGGAACATATTTTCCATAATATTGCTCAAAAGAATAATTTGTACTTTTATTTGCAAATGATATAAAGTTTTGTATTTAATAAAAATCAAGTATTGATAAAATAAACATAGGTACTAAATTAAGTGTAAAAAATAAGTAGTTACAGGAATACTAAGTAATGTATATAGCTATGTCTCATGATGATGGATGTGCAATGCAGTGTGATGGATAATGGATCAGAATGTGAAATCAGAGAGCCAAGTTCAAATTCCAGTCGGGTTGGGAAAAGTATAAATCCATCTCTTCTTCACCTAGCTTTGAATTTAATATCAGAACAGACTGAGTCCTACAGTCTACCACAGAAAGAAATGTCAGCCTACTGTAGGAAATCTTCTGCTTAGTCATGAATCAAAAGAGACATGATCACCCAAATGGCACAAGAATGACTATATTGTGCTGCTATTGGTAAGGGTTCTAATAGTGAACTTCTAATGATAATACAAATATTAACCATAAATACTGATTTAGGATGTTAATGATAATAGCATTAATAACCCCAATTCTGCAATATGATGATAGCTTCACAATCCTTTTATTAATACTAACTTATAAATTGAGTTCTCAAATAAGATAATTTTAATAAATATCTGGTAAAAAAATTGAATAATACTATTTTTGTTACTGATTTTAAACTGAGTATCTGTATTTTAAAAAAGAAAGTTTGCTTCTAAAAATACTGAGACATTTTCATCTTTTGTTATTATATAATAACATGTAACTAATGATATCGAGATTATTTCATTTAAGGCACATACATATGGCAAATATTTTATAACTGCTCAAATTATATATATGACAAGAAATGGTATAGCTGACCATGCATGGAAGGAGAGGGAGACACATTAATATTTGTGGAATGAGATAAAAATAATAGACAGAGAGAAGCAGTGGAGAATAAGAGAACTGAATGAACCTAACAACATAGGCTGTTTGGATGATCCAATAAGCAAACAGAATATTAACATTAATAGCATGTGGATACCACTAATCAGGAAGCAAAAGGCAATGAACTTAACATTCTACATATGTGGTAGTGCATATGAAATTCAAGGTGTGGTTATGAGGACAGGAGAGAATGATCCCAGAAAAACTGGTAAATAAAACTTGATGTGTGCACATGCCAAAATAAGATTCAACAAAAGCTCTGGAACACTACAATCCAGAAGTACATGGTCAAAATGTGAAAAAGAAATAAAGACAAAGAATAGTCTGAAGAAAAAAATTGATAATAATTAAAACAATCTGCCCAACAATATTCAGTGAAGAAATGTAATCAAAATTTTAGGTTATTGAATTTATTACAACAGATGTACAAAAGTCTTCAGTGCCCACTTTTTTTGAAAACTAGAGACTGATAGAATAAAAATTAGATGTGTATGTGCCTATATATATATATATATATATATATATATATATATACATACATGCATATATATATATATATATATATAGTGCTGATATATATACACACACACACCTGTCTATATTTCTGAGATGAGGTATTATGTACATTATTTACATTATTCGGATTATTGTCCTCATCCTTGTCGCCATATTTATTACAACATTTCGGCCATTATACGCTCCGGCCTTCTTCAGGTGGTTGGAATGTCGAACTGAACCCTTTATTTCGCTCACTGGGGTAGACTGTTCTAGTTCCACGTGCCATGTTTAATGGTTATCAGTTATCTCCTGTTAATTATTCCCTCTGAAAGTTCTCCACTGCCTTAACCGGGTATTGAACTCACAGTCTATGGGTCCTGTCACAGGATCTAACCAACGCCTTTATCTACTTGAGGACACATGGCACAGTGGATAAAGGCATTGGTTAGATTCATTCTCATCGCATTGGATATATATATATATATATATATGAAATAAATCGAAGTGATAAAATAGGAAAAGTTATTTTTGCAGTATGTTTTGTTCCTTCAGGAACTTCATCAAAGGCAAAATTCAGAGATTTATTAAGAAACACTGTATGTACGGTATTTTTCCTGTGTGTACAAATACAGTTTTTTTTATTCAATTCATTAATATATTAGTTTTATCTTCTCTTTTACTTACAGTTCCCTATTATAGAACAATATATATAATGTGACTTATAGCTGTTTAACAACATTCAGCCAAAAGCCATGAGTATAGAGTTTAAAGGGGCTCTTCTAGTAAAACATGCATAATTCAGAGCTTTAATTTTCCTAGAATGGCTACCACTCAAGGCAAAAGATCCCAATCTGCTATTTAAAGTATAACTTGAGGAAGAGGGATTCATGCCCTTTCCAAAGGCATTAGTGTGAAGTGAACAAAATAGAATTTGAATCTGGCATACCAATTTCACTTTCTGTGTCAATAACTATTATGCTACACACATATCCAAAAGGCAATAACTATCAGAGAAAGAAACCATATAACAGCAATAAAATTAGATTCCAAAAAGATTATTCACTGCTACTCCTTTTATAATGTTCAATACCCAGAATTGTTAAGAGACAGTGAGATAGTTTTCTTTTTGGCATTGAATCATCAATGCCAACATATAGGGAGGCAAGAACCAGTGGTAAAATATAATCAAAGGATGAATATGTTAAGTTAGCTTTATGTCCACCAATCTATTTTCATGACAAACTTCATTACTACTGTTCACAACAGCTACATTGAACTTACTACTCAGGCTCTTTTGTCTCATTAGGAAATAAGGGAGATCCCAATCTCTCTCGATGGATTTTACAAGTAAACAGTTGGCTACAACACAATCATCATTGAGAGGTATGCAGAGTGTTGAGTTGTGTATTTCTTCTCACAAGTACGCAGTGTAGTCAAGGGAAAATAACTACCTCCCAAGTATAGAACTCTTCCCACTTATATACAACCTCATTTGCATATCACATCTTCTGGAACCTTAGAGGCTTTATGCCCTTGGTAGATCTGCTACTTCTATGAACCACACCAGGAAGTGTGCCACCCATCTCAGGGTGATTGCCTAGATTCCTCTTTACAGGGGATCTCAGTCTTACCTGATTTTCTTCATTCAAATATTCCTCACATTCCTCCTTATCACTAGACACACTCATTTTCTCTTCCCCTTCGCTCTCCAATTCTTGGTGATAATCCTGATCCCTCTCTTCTGCACCAGGATCTTCCTCCATTTCAATATCTTCCAGCTCTCTTCACAATCTAAATTGGTTTTCACTCCCTGCTTTTTTGTTAATATTGCTGTTTTAAATCCTTTTTGCATTACAAATTATGCTTTCTCAGGATTCAAATCGTTATTCCATTTGTATCATATATTTTCATTTATTGAGATCGACATGGTTATTGGGGCTCTAATTTGTCTTCCCATCAATGTTGAGCGGCTTTGTGTTCGGACTTTAGCAGAAACTTCTTACCCAATAACAAATTGCATGCCCTTTCAGTACTACAGACAATTGCCAGCACTTCCTTTACAATGTTAGAATAATTTATCTCTGTTGCTGTCAACTTTCTAGACAAATACATAATAGGATGTCTCTCTTGCGATAAGATCACTACTATGGCATGTTCACTAGCATCAGTAGTTAGTTTTGCAGGGTCAAATACCTTAACTACTAGCTTGTTCCTAAGTGCTTCCTTCATTTTTTTGAAGGCCACCTTCTGTCTTTCAGTCCACTGAAATTCATTATTCTTCTTTCTCAATGTTATATTCTGTGCTAATATGAATATATACTTGAAAAAAAACAAAAAAAACAAGGTGAATAGAATAAGTAAAGGTTTATTGTAAAAAACCAGTACAATAAGAATAAAGGTAACAGTTATGCACAAAGTCGTCGCAAGTCAATCCAGTAGTGAGTGCTACTATTGGAAGGTCAATAGTTCTCGTGTAGGTCCGGGTTGTACTCAACAGATTCCAGCAAGACTCTGTAGTCAGTTGACTTACAGAAACTTATAGGTAGTTACTACCTACAGTGTAGTCACTCATGGGGGTGACAGGTTATTCTATTACATCACCTCCCACCAAGCTGAAATTTTCCTCTAGAAAATTTAGCTTTCTAGTACTTTCTCTTTTTCGGTTCTGGATTTAACCGCACTGTGGGTTTTCTTTTCCTTTTACTCTTTTGAGGCGAATAACATCTTGATCCTATGGGCAAAGCTGGTGTAGGAGATATATCCATGCGTTCTGGTATGTTAGTGGGTGGTGTTATTTCAAGACATCCATCGGAGTTTCTTCATCATCCTGTTGAATGATTTCAGAGTATCTTGGTCTTAACTGGTTTACGTGCCTTTTGCATACACATCGTTTTTCTTTCACCTTATAGATCATTCTTCCAATTCTATTTGAAATAATTTCATCATCCCAAAAACATTTTCCACCTCTGTAGTTCCTGAAGAAAACTTTGTCACCAGGCGTATACTTCTTTGCACAGAAATTCTCTTTGTTATGCATTTTTCTTTTTTGGACAAAGGCAACAATCTGTCGAATATTGATCTTATCTTTCTCGCAAACATCAGCAGGTGACAATTTTGCTGTATTGTTTGTGTTTGGTGTTACCCTGTATACTGCTAAGAATTTCTGTATAGCTTTCTCCTCTGTATCTATCCCTTGATTTTTCTTTAATGCTCGTTTGAACATGTCCACAAATTTTTCCGCTTGTCCATTTGACCTTGGGTGGTAAATCGGAGTTGTGACATGTTCAATGTCCATTGAAGCACAGAATTCTTTGAATTCTTTACCTGTAAATGCAGTTCTGTTATCACTAACCAATGTCCGAGGAACTCCAAAGCGGCTGCAAACTTCATCTAAGGCACTGAAAGTATTTCTAGAAATTAGGTGTTTGTATTTAAAAACTTCTGGCCACAATGATCAGGCAATAATACCCGTTAAGTGGTCCTGCATAATCAATGGATATCTGTTTCTGGCCATGGTTGTGTTTTAACTGGTGGGGATCTTGCAGCTAACTGACACCCTCTGCAGTTTTTCACAAAATTTTTGACTTCTATATCCATTCATGGCCAGAAAACATAACTTCTCATAAGAGATTTCATACAAGATATGCCAGGGTGACCCATACAAAATTCTTTTAAGATCTTTTTATGTAATACCTGTGGCATCACCAGCCTGACATTAGCGTATTTTCACAGATCAAATAAGGAGAAATTTTTATTTCTTTCATTTATCCTGGCTTGTATTTTCATATTTTTAATAAAATTATAATTTTCTGCTGCTTTCCTTATGTCTTCTAGCATCACCGGTAGTTCCTGAACACAGCAAATGCAATATTACTTGTTCATCCTTTAAAGCTACAATTACAGTTTCTTCCAAAGTTTCATGATGTTTTGGAATCAACCTTGACAGTCCATCTGCATGACCCAAATTTTTAGATGAGATGTACTCCAAATGCTAATTCAATAATGTTACACCCCACCGCTGTAATCGGTTTGCAATATGAGTTGGAATGCCCTTTTTTGATCCAAAAATGGTCAGTTAACGGCTTATGGTCAGTTTGCACTGTAAACACTCTATTGTGAAGGAAATGATGGAATTTTTTAACTGCAAAAATGATTGCTAAGCTTTCCTTTTCAATCTGACTGTAATTCTTTTCTGAGGGCAAAAGAGTCTTGAAGCATGTGCAATTAGTTTTGTTGAATCATGTTCATATTTGTGAAGTAGCACTGCTCCGATTCCATATTCACTAGCCTCAGAAGCAACAACTATTTCTTTTTCTGGAGCATAGTATGCCAATGCTAAATCAGTCAGTAAACAGTTCCTAATTTTTTAGGAATTTGTTTAATGGTGCTGTTAATTCATACATCTTTGGAATGTATATTGCATAGTATTGCACCAAACCTAAAAATGATTGCAATTTTGCCACGTTGTCTGGGGCAGGCATATTTCTTATGGCTTCAGTTCTCTGTGGATCTGGTTTTCTGCCATCTTTATCCATAATCTGCCCGAGATACTTAATTTTTTCCATAAAAAACTCACATTTTTCAGGGTTCACTTTGAATCTGAATTCTTCTATTCTCTGAAGATAGCCCTTATGTGTTTTGTTATGCTCATCCATATTTTTACTTTTCACCAAGATGTCACCCAGATAAGCAATGGCAAATTCTAACCCCGTAAGCATTGTATCCATGATTTGTTGAAACAGTGAAGGTGCAACCTTTAAACCAAAAGGAAGTCGGTTTAGTTTAAATAATCCTTTGGTGTTAATTGTCAGATACTTGAAACACTCTTCGTTGACTTTGACTTGCAAGTATGTGTCTGACAAATCTATTTTAGGGTATATTTTACCCCCATTTAATTTTGAGAAAATGTCCTTAAGTGAGGGAAGTGGGTAACTGTGGTCTTTTAGACAGTCATTTAGACCTGTCAAAAAGTCTGCACATACTCTAATTCTATTATTTTTCTTTTTAACATACACAGTAGGCGATGCCCAATCTGAGTGATCCACTCTCGAAATAACACCTAATTTTTCCAATTTTTCTAGTTCTTTGTTAATAGAATCTAATGAAGAAAATGGAACGATCCTTTTAGGTCTGAAAATCAGTGTAACATTTTCTTTTATTTCAAATTTTACCTATGTTTTCAAATCCTTCAGAGAAAACTCTGGGAAATTCGTTCTTCAAATCATGCATGAATTTTTGTTTTAATTTTTTCTTTTCCCTGGTGTTCACCTGATTACAAAAAGAGTTTACAGGCAATTCCCATACATTAAATAGCACAATCCAATCTATGCCAAAAAGGTAGGAGTTGTTCCCTTTATGTATGTAAATTTTTGACCTGAAAGTCTCATCACAAAATGAAATGTTACTTAAGTTCACCCTTCAATTTGAGTGTTTTTCTGAAATACCTCTGGCAATTTTGTTTGTGTCAGTCAATTCTGGTCAACCTATTTTCCTCTATGTCTGTTCATAAATTATACTAATATCAGAACCTGAATCCAAAAGAAATGTTACCGTAATATCCGTTTATATGTGCATGGACATACTTTTGTTTCTCGCCATTCTCAAATTTCTTTCTGGAGAGAATCACATCCACGTTTTCACTGGTCTTTCTCTTTCTTTTATAGCAGTGGGACCCTTTATGTACCTCACGGCCACATTCAAAGCACACCCTGTTTTTATACCAGCAATTATGTTTTGTGATTAAATCCTCCGCAACATTCACATTTCTCTTTATTCTTCACATTTAGGACCTTTTTTGCTTTTACTCGCTGATCTTTGAAAACATTCTTTTCCTCTATCCGAATATTGTCTCGTTTTACGTTAATTAGATGCTGGCACTCTTCAGTAACTTTTTGCAAAGTCATCTCATAGTCTTTTTCAATTATAGTAAGAATCCACGACCTGATATCCTTGTCCTTGGGAGCTGTTAGTCCCTGAACAAATATTAGACATTTGAATAATTTTGAAAAGTTCACACAATGAGTTAACCGTCCCAGCATACGATAAAAAATCCTTGTTTTCTGACTTAATGATATTAAGGCATTTGTAACATGTGCGGAACAAGCTATCTCTTTCATCGAATATCCTTGATAGGGTTTTAATTGTTTCTTCAAATGAGACTTCTTCCGGTTTCTTTGGTAATATTAGGTTAGAGTATTTTGTATTTTCATCCGTCCCCATTTTTTTGATAAAAGGGTGACTTTTTCCTCGTTTGACCAGTCTTGGCATCTACTTGTAAATATAGATTCATATCTTCTCAAATATGCCGGGAAGGTAATCCCATTGTCCAGGTCATATTGAAATTCGGTTAACCAATTTGCATACCTTTGGCAGAGAAGAAACTAGATTTTTGTTCTCCAGTTTTCATCATTAATTTTTCAAAAAGTTGAATTTGTTGTTGTTGTTGGTTTTCAAAAAGTTGAAGCTGTTGTTGGTTTTGCAACAGTTGTATTTGCTGTTGTTGTTGCTGAACACTAGTGCACAACAGTTTCGTAAACTCTGTTAATTGTTCCATACTTTAACTCGACAAGTCTTTCAGAAAAACGAAAGACAGACAAGAAAAAACATTAAAAAAATACTCAACCTTTGCTTTTTGCGTTCCAATAAACTCAAATTACTCATGTAATTTTCGAATAATAGGCCGGGAACATTAATAAGTTCAATAAGAGAAAAAAAAATTTTTTTTTTTTAATGTTAATGGCCTGGGTTCAAATCTGTGCTGTGACTTGTTACACTTTCTTTTTCTTTTTTTTTTAAACAAAGAAGAATACAACAAAAATATTCTTACTTTTAAACGATTTTACGTGATAAAACTTTTTTCAGAAAGTCTTCCTCTGATTGTAAAATGTCATGATATCTTAAGATGTTGTCTTAATTCAAAACTCCTGTAAACCAAATGTATAGCTGACAAATATTTTTCTTCTTGTGAATTTGTTTCAGCGTCACTGAATTTTGGTATGTGAATTCGATTCAGCAATCCTCGTCGCCACTGTCATATTCCGTGCTAATAGGAATATATACTTGAAAAAAAAAACAAGGTGGATGTAACGCGTAGACTGCTTCGTCACGCAGTGTGTACAAGAATGTCCAGGTGCCGTTTGGCCCATATTTATTATTCTTTTACATTCACTGAGTTTTCATCCGGTGAACTACTTTCATTGGTCCCGTCCCTTTGGTCGTCCTCTTCTCTCTATATGTCCCCACCCTCCTGTGACTACATGACCTATGAGTTGTGGTCACTTGATGTGTTGGACCCCGCATTCTTGTGTTCTGTCATAGATCCTGAGTCACAGGTGGTGGGGTGTGTTCAGTTGCGGGCTGACATTCATCCACTTCCATGTGGTCCTCGATCCCTTCATTGCCTTCTGCTTCTTCTATTTCCATACGTTCTGGTATGATCTGTGGTAATTCTTCATTATCTGGTGGGCTTTGCTGATGTGGTTGTGGTGTCTGGTATTCTTTTCCCTCTACCATCGGTACTATTCTTCGGAGGAATCGACGGTTACGCAGTGTAACCTGGTTGCTACCGTCTATGTGAACTCGGTACTGCCGATTGCCCAATTCTTCCACCACTTTTCCTGTCTTTATCCATCACTGAGAATATGGCCCATCCTGATTCTGAATTCATACTTGTTCACCAACTCGGAGTTCTTGGAGTGGGCGACTATGTATGTTGTAATGTTCTTGGTTTCGCAAGTGATTCTTTGACATTGCTTTTTCTCTCAGTTCCTTGATCTCTTTCCAACACCTATGTATTTTGTACTTCTTACGAAGTATGGGGAGGTGGTCTTTTATCACCCGTCCATATAACATTTCTGCTGGTGATATACCAATGTCTTGATTAGGTGTGTTTCGAAGTGTTAACATGGCTCGTGCCGCACGATCCTGGCATAAATGACCATATCCGTCAGTGCAGTGCATCCAAGTTCGTTTGACTGTCTTTACAGCCAGTTCTGCCCGTCCATTGCCTTGAGGATAATGGGTTGACGATATGCACTTCTTTATACCCCAGTCCTTCAAAAATGAATTGTATTCCTGGGAATCAAATGGGGTCCTCCATCTGAAGATATCTCTTCCGGTGCGTCATACATGCAAAACCAATTACATAGGGCATCGCATATCGTCTTAGCTCTGCCAGAAATCTATGAGGCTACCTCGATCCAACCTGTGTATCTATCAGCATATACTATATAATTTCTTCCATGAAGGTCGAAGAGGTGACCGTTTTCTGGAATGGGAATTCTGGGTTTGAGGGTGGCATCAGAGGTTCCTTCGTCTGAGACAGGGCGATTGTGTTACACTGTTGACACTGGGCCCTTGTGTGATGGATACAGGCATCTAATCCGGGCCAAAACAACCACTGTTTTGCATTTGCCATCATTCCGTTAACACCCTGGTGTGCCGAGTGGAGAGCCTCTAGTATCTCCATACAAAGCTGCTTTGGTATGAAGATTTTGTTCTCCTTTATGGGCACATTATCAAGACAATATAATTGGTCCATCATTGGCCAAAATTGCCGAATATGTGCTGGCAATTCATGGCGTGAATCAGGGAACCCTTTTTGAATGTATTCAGCTAATGTGCGACATTCCTCGTCAGTGGCTACAGCAGCCACAATCTTGTCCCACGTTATTGCCCTCATTTTAGGGTCGTATGTATATGAGCATATAACTGATGCTTGCATTGCGGCGTCAATGTTCTGTGTGGTTTTTATGTGTCTCGATGATACGGAATATCTAGATGTGCAGTCAGGTGCCACGTTGAGTTTCCCTGGGAAGTGTTTAATGTGAAATCTATACATCAATGAATGTTCCTTGAACGAAAACAAGCGAGGGTTCTTTATGTTTTCTAAGACCTGGTCTAAAAATATTTTTACTAGTGGTTTGTGGTCCACCATCACCAGAAGGTCTGGGCACCCCAATATGAACATTCTGCAAGACTCCAACCCATATACGAAAGTTAAAGCTTCTCCTTCCACAGGCGAATAACAGGATTCTGCCTCTGTCGTGAATCGTGATTCAGCCAGGATTACTTTCCAGTGGCTATCACCACAGTTAGGACCAGAATATGTTGAACCATTCCTCGACGAAGTTCATTATTTTCCTTCTGCAGCTCTATTAACTGCTGAATGAGCTGTAAGTATTTGGCATCTACGGCTTTATGTCCTGAAGCCATTTGTAAAATGTTACTCAATAACATTCTAAATATCTTTCTTCGAAAATGAAATTCGCCAACTGGTTAATCCTTGTTCACAGCACCATGTAACGTGTAGACTGCTTCATCACGCAGTGTGTACAAGGGTATTTATTGTACAAAAACAAGAATGTCCGAGTGACATTTGGCCCGTATTTATATACTTTTACATTCACTGGGTTTTCATCCGGTGAACTACTTTCATTGGTTCCATCTCTTTGGTCGTCCTCTTCTCTCTACAGTGGATAGAATAAGTAAAGGTTTAGTGTAAAAAACCAGTACAATAAGAATAAAGGTAACAGTTATGCACAAGGTCGTCGCAAGTCAATCCAGTAGTGAGTGCTACTATTGGAAGGTCGGTAGTTCTCGTATAGGTCTGAGTCGTACTCAACAGATTCCAGCAAGACTCTGTAGTCCATTGACTTACAGATACTTATAGGTAGTTACTACCTATAGTGTAGTCACTCATGGAAGTGACAGGTTATTCTATTACATCACTCAAGTTAGCAAAAGATTCAATCATGTCACTTTATCAAGGTATATATTTATTGTAAAAGTTAGACAAACCCAAGAAAGACTATTTCTTATTTTTTGGTGTACTTATTTCTGCTATTTTGCTGATAAGTCTGTCATCTGGCAAGATCCTATCTTTAGATATTTGATACCCTAAGTATGAAATTTTCTCAATTAAATTTACACTTATCTCAATTGTCATGTTTGCATTACTCAATCTGCTCAGAACCTGTTCTGTTTTATTCTTCAGCTCCTCCTCAGTATGAGCGCCAATACCTCATAGGCAATGATGTTCCAAAAACCTTCCAAAACTTTCTTGATAGCCTTTTGGAGTATAAGGCTGGATGTTTTAATTCCAAACGGCAAATGAGTCCACTTTAGAAGACCTATAGGAGTGTTTATCATGGTGACTTCTTGAATATGATTGTCAATTTTAATCTGATTATATGCAGATAGACCATTATGGAGATCTTTTTTATGGCCTCATAACTGTCTGATGCTAGAAATAAAACCATTATTTCATTTACTCCTCCTCTATCTTTGCTGTTACCCAATGCCATGAAAACCTCATCCAGGTCTCAACCAGCTCAGGATCTTCTAACAAGGTTAGATATCCTATTGCCGACACCATGTTCTTGTGTCATGCATTTGTTCTCACAAGTATGCAGTGTAGTCAAGGAAAGATAATTAACTCTCGAGTGTAGAACTCTTCTCACTTATATACAACCTCATTTGCATATCACCCACATGCAGGAATAGGCAAATAAATAAATAAATATCATTATTTATCAAAATTTATTATTTTAGTCATTTACATATATGCAATGTACTATAAAGATGCAAGAGAAATAACTGCACAATCCCTTCACAATGCAATATACTCCAAAAGCATAGAAATTGTCCAATTTTGAAAGAAGGCATATGATTGCTTAATCCAAAAATAAAATGAGTCTGTCACATTTGAAAATTTTACTTTTACTTGTGAACTCTATGATCATACAATTAACTAATAAAGAAAATTAAACTGCTGTCATTTTTTCAATCATTTCACAAGCAAGTAATAAAACCAATAAAACTCAAGTGGTTACCGAGTGTGAGAGAATATGACAAAAAGAAAACATTATTAAGGAGAGAGAACAATAAAAGAACAAGAATTAAGAAGACAGAAGAGAATGATGCGAATGGCATTTAAATTTTTGAAGATCAAAGTTAACTGGAAATCAAGAAGCTAGAGGAAAGTCCCATAAGTGAAAAATGCGAGAGAAGAAACTGTTAGCATGGAACTTACGGTTACATCTAGACATTTCAACAGTAAAACTGTAAAATGATGAAACCTTGCTGCCAATCTAGTAGTACACCTGTTTTTTTATAATAATTTCACTCCACACAAGGCAATAAAGCCAATAAAACAGTATAAAGGAGAAAAAACAATAAAAGAACAAGAATTAAGAAGACAGAAGATAAGGAGTGGCATAATTCATAAAGTCTATATACCAAAGAAGAAAGCTCATCAGAACAATTACCAGGAAAATATTTATAGAAAAAGCATAGGGAAGCTACATTATGGTGGTGGGAAATTGGCTGAAGTTGAGATGTTAGGACTAATAACATTACAGACTATTTTTTGAATTTTGTTGAGAATCTCTAGATATATAGCAGGAGCACCAAACTAGATGTAGTAGCAATGTTCAATGCATGGAAGAATGGTAGATTTATAAATGTGCAAGATAGATTCTGTCATGAAGAATTGTCTGGCACAACACAGCTAACCTAGCATTTGATTCAATAGAGAATCAGTCTACTTCATGTTAGCAGAAAATGTTAGCACAAGAAGTCAGGTTAACTGTAAACAACAAAAACATGTATATAAAACACCTTATGTGGCAATAGGTATGGCATTCAAATCACTTCATGAATAGTAAAATGATTTCTCTATCACTAAAAAAAGTAGTTCTCAAACCAATCAATATTTAGCAAAACAAGCAATAGACAGTTGAGACGGTAAAGAGAACCTTGGAAATTAGACACACTATCATATTTTGAGATATATTCTCATTTGCTCAGTTTTTGAAAACCAAAAATTTTATCTGAACCATACTTGACTGATTTCAGTTATGGGTTAGGTAGCAATTTGATTGTGTTAAGCTGGATATAATCTTGTAAAGTAGAAGAAACTATTCATTTCCAACAATGAATTTGCCCTTTCAGGGTCTGAATATATGCCCTTTAAGTTCTGGTCCAGTTTTTTTCTTATAAAACTACAAGAACTGCATTCTTCTCAAGAATGCTCTTAGATAATTTAAATGGGTCATTGAAAAAAAGAGGCATTGGTTTTCTAATGTGTCTGTTTTCTAATTAAATGCTCTGCTGAGATAGTGAATATTTTGACAAATTGCTTATCAAAACAGAAAACTGACTTTTCACTCACAGAAATATATATATATATATATATATATATATATATATATATATATATATATAGATATATATATATATATATATAGATATATATATATATATATATAGATAGATAGATAGATATTCTTTATCTCTATTGATATTAGCTATGCATTCTCCTGTTGCTACCTATTTTGTGACATTCTTCTCGATTCAAACAAATAATGATCTAGCCTTTTTGAAGCATCTGATAAATTTTGGCATAAAGTTTAAAAATAGAGTACTTTTTACCCAATAGACAGTACATTGGTGAATCTAGTTCAGTTCTTCAACCGTTTTTATGATAACATTCTCTATCATACTTTCTCTAGTTGTTTTCACAAAGTTACTGGGCCTCTTTTGGGAAGGTTGACACATTTTATTGTCTTCATAACAGAACATAAAGGTGAAAGCTGACTGATGAAAATATAGCAAGTCTCTATGAGTTATACAAATATACTTTAATTGCAAATTTTAAAATATTTTGAGAGTAACATAAAGTATATCATTAAAGATTATCAGAGGAAAAAGAAATATTTTAATATTTACAAACAGCATTACATTTATAAATATTTTGGTCAAGAATTCTACATATGCTAAATAAATGAAGTGGCAAGCAAGGAACAAGATCATAAATGTTCTAGATACAAAAGTTGGTTCCATTGAGATTAATAAGAAAAATAAGTTTGATTTTATTTCAAGAATGAAATGTTAACTGATAATTCTAATTTATAATCAATTGTGTTTGAAGAAAAAGTAGAATGCGCATCTGCAATGCAATCATGAGTTCTATGCTAACAGTTTCTTCTCTCACACTCTCTTCCAGTTTTTGGCTTTTTAGTCAATTTTGATCTTCAAAAATTTAAATACAATGTTAATTCTCATATTCTGTCTCCTTAATTACTGTTCTTTTATTGTCTCTCTCCTTAATAATTTCTTCTCAGATTCTTTCACATTCAGAAATCCCTTGTGACAGTGGCTTTATTGCCTTGCTTGGAGTGAAATGATTTTTAAAAATTCCAACTTTGAATTAGAGCATGGATAGCCACCTCATAGAAGTTTCTTGGTTGTTCTCATCACCATGTGCAAGTTGCCTCTTTTACTTCATCCTTATTGGAGAAATACTATCCTCTGAGTGCCTCCTTCATGGGCCGATGTCTATAGGTACCAGGTTAGGACTGTAGGGTGGTCCAGCCATTCAATGTAACTGTTTAGTCTCTAAGTTACTGTGAGAGTTTGCACTGACTTGCTCCAAAAGCAATCACTTTTGCTCAAAAAACCATAGATCTGAGTTTTGGCAATTTGCTAACAGGGGGTCAAACTTGATAGCAGTGTCATCAGGTATAAACTAAGAGTATAACTACTTTTCTGGTTCCAAAACATCCCTTTCCCTGCAAAACATGCTGCCTTAAACCTTTTTGCGGGTGAGCCTGCTTAGCACTACTGCATTGATTTTCATTTTGTCACTGCCTAATAGTTGTAAACCAAAGTCTTCTCTCTTGTAATTATCCTGATTAGGAAGGTGCTATCAGTGTCATGCAGCTCCAGAAGCTCTTCAGTATTAAGCCCCCTCTGCTCCTTCATGGAGTCTATCACTATGTGAGCAGCCAAGAAAGTGCAGTAAACTGCATGCACAACCATAGTAAATCTGAAAACTTTCATAGAGTTTTGCAATAGTTATTCTTCTCTGAACTGTAATGAGAACATTAATCTGTTTGACCATATCCCCATTCACAGCAGTAATGGGCTTTTCTTTTTGGTAGGTTTCTCCTTTCTCTCTAAAAGTGCCATTAACTGTACTGACCCTTCTTGGGTTTGTGTCAAATCACAGCATTCCAAAAACATACACTAAATTCATATGTTGCAGCATTCTTTAATAAAATGGAAAATTCTATAACAGCTCTTCACTTTTTTTAATGTGTCTCTGTGTCCAGATGGGCAGTCATTTTTTAAAAAAAGATTATGGAAAACAAAAGAGAAAGTAACAACACAAATTTTTCCCTTGATCTTCTTTATTCCAATAAAATGTATAATTTTTATGATAATGATTTATTAATTTTATACTATATCAGAAGTTATAGTAATTCAACTTTGAATGAACTCTTAAAATGAAACAATACATATTTCATGTATTCACAAAATGCTCTAATTCAAAGTGAAAATATTTACAAACTTGCTATTGTTAAACAATAATCTTGACTGATTATTTTTATTTTTGTGAAGAATTTAAAAGTTGATAATGATTTAAATAGATGAAAGAAAACAGACTAAAACATATAATTATGTATTGGCCATACAGTAAAAATGTGAGCAAAATTATGTATATAGATAAAGAATCCAACCACCTCATGGCTATTCTATAGCACATACACATATTGGTGCAATTGCAGCCAATGAAGAGGTGTTTGATGAAGCCAAAGGTTTTAATGGAAAGTGACCATAATAGCAGTCTAAGATATCACAGAGTGAAGAAAAATAAAAATAGTAGTAAAAAAAGCTGTAACAAGAAAGTGTTATGGTTCTATCCCCCTTTTAGCAGTGCCATAAAAACCAATGTTGCTAAAATGTTTCTGAAACTGACAAGTAAACACTTTGCTGGCAACAAACTGCTAAATAAATTATTCAATAAAAATAATGTAAAAGTCATTTATAGCTGCTCTGATAACATGGCTGTGATGGTTAGCTGTCACAGTAATAAAATTGTTGAAAGTAATGGCAATATGGTCAGTAATGCTGTTAAAATAATCTGTTTTATCCACCTTCCCCTTCTTACATACATCCAAGCTACTTGAGTAGCTTACCCTTGGGGAAAGCAACCTCTTGTTCCATAACCTGTGACCTGCTCCACATCTTCTTCTATGGAATAAGCTACTGAATAGCTATTTATTTCTGGAAAATATTCAGTCAACTTCCACCGTCTTAGGATTGTGAGATTGCCTAAAATCACAAGAGCATATGGAGCTGCAAGTTGTAGATACACCAAAAGCTAAGTAATATATATATATATACATACATACATACATATATATATATATACATATACATATATATATATATACATATACATATATATATATATACATATACATATATATATATATACATATATATATATATATATATATAAAATAAGTATCTCGGAAGTTTAGAAAACAGTTCATTGTGATAATTTCTAGTGGTTACAGATATCTATAAATATGAGGCAAATTTATAGCTTAGCTCATTTAAATATTTTTGTAAGTCAAATTTTGTTTCTAAAGACAATTCCAACATAAGAATTTTTTACCTGAAATGAAGAAATAAAACTTATAAAGGAAAGAATAACTTTTTTCACTGCATTATTGGAACATAATAGAAAGATTATCAGATTAAGAGAGACAGAAAATTATTATATGCCTTTCCTTTCAGACTAGTATACTCATCTTGGTTGATAATACTTACAGCATTTTGACAATTGTACCCTCTGGCCTTCTTCAGTTCTTCAGATGTCTACTGTACATTGTAACCTTCTTGAAATTTTGAATCAAACTTTGTTTAATCCACAGAGGTAGAATATTGTCATTCCATTTCTTATGCTTATGAGCTATCTTATATTAGTTAATAATCTTTGTGTCATTTGTCCATTTCTTTCAATGAACCAGAATTTATATGATCTTTATATACAATCTGACTCAGGGATTGAACTCAAATCTGCCAGGAAAGCAGATGTGTTTTATCCAACACTTTAATCCACCAGACCATATGTCTAACTCCAAACCTGACAAGAAGCACATGATATTGCAGATTAAAGCATTGGTTAAACCATATCTGGATCCATGGTTGTTATACCTTGGATGGGTACTGCAGAAGAATTGTATAAACTGGTTCAGTGGAAGAAACAGACAAGTGACACAAAGGCAGGCATACTGGAAAGTATTAATTCATATGAAAGCAAAAAATATAAAGCAAAATGAGAATAATATTCTATCATGGATTTAATAAAAGTTTTGAGATTGCCAAGTACAATGATAAACACCTAAAGTAGGTTGGAGGGTGCAAAATGTTTAGAGTATAGCCATCAAAATGTGTATACTTGTCAGAATGGAATGCCGTATAATAATAATTCCTCATCTAAAAATTTCTAACATAAGTGGGATAAAATATATGCAAAAGACAGGACTTATTTCAGTTATACCAAAGCAATATTACTTTCTTGTGATAAAGCTTAAAGTTGCAAAGAAATACTAATTATAAGCAGAAAATATAAGTACTCATGAGTCATTTAAATCCCTTTGAATATCAAAGATAATTGTAAGTAAAGTAGATTTTTTAAAGTAAGAGAAATCACTATACAAAAATCCAAATCAGAGAAATTGGGAACTAATGTTTAGAATTATTATAATGACCACTCAATTAAAAAAACAACCTCCAAATTCTTTAAAACACCTTCATAGATTTTGTTCTCATTTTTGCAAATGAGGACATTTTGAATTTAAAAACAAATTAGCTTATAATTGACTGGTGTTAAGATATTTAATTTGTTAGAGAAAGCAAAAGCCACAATGAAAGTTTTATAACAAAAGGGAAGGTGGTTAGAAGATAAATGTCTTGAATCCTTTCTTAGACTAGAAAATGTCAGTAACAGAATGTAAAAGAACGATAGGATAAAGATATAGATCTCACCGATCAGCCTGCTCACTATTTCTATCATTTCTTCGGTTGTCTGCATGTGGTTCTTGATCAAATGCCTCATGATCCCTACAAGCAAGCAAAGGATGCATGCTAGCAGTTTCAATATGATGTAGTGAATTAGTGAAGCACACATGTGGATAACAGTGCTAAACTTCATAATAAGTAGACGTTGAAGGGTTAGAAGAAAGATGCATAAAAGTGTTTGTTTCATACAAAAGTAGCAAATTATTATATTGATAACTATGGATTGCTATATATCCTTGTTTTGTAATACTAAAATCATGTTTTCCTTTTTCAATTTTCTTTCTCTTTGTTTATTTTTCCAAATAAAAAAATCTTTGTTAAAACTCTAGTAACACTGATCTCTGCATGATCAATGAAGTTACTGAACAAGCAAATAAATCCAATGTACTATAAAACAAAGCAGTACAGGTACTTCTATATTATAACTTTATTATATGATCAATGTAAAGTAATAAAAAAAGTAATCAACAAATATATATATATATATATATATATATATATATATATATATATATATATAGTCTTAAGATGTGCTATATTTATGGGATAAAGTGCTCAATATCAGAGATAGAGCATGTGTAATATAAAAGTCAACATAGAAGTCAACACTTAGAGGCGACAGTCTATTTCATGCTAGATGCAATCGTCAGGCCGGACGATTGCATCTAGCATGAAATAGACTGTCGCCTCTAAGTGTTGACTTCTATGTTGACTTTTATATTTATATATATATATATATATATATATATATATATATATATATATATATATAGTGTAATCCACATACAAGCCTATTTTGCTCATCGTTGTGGCTAGATATCCAATTCCTACAAGCTGGGATCGAAACTATACACACATATGTGTGTGTGTATATATATATATATATATATATATATATATATATATATATATACATATATATATATATATATATTTCAAAGAGTGTTCGGTGTCAGTCTTAGAGTTTGTAAATATAGACAGGGTGGACATAGAAATGAATATAGCCAATAGGCAATGTTAATTTTTATATACACATTCTCTCAATCGCCCTCTCTCTCTCTCCCTATATATATATATATATATGTGTGTGTGCACATACGCACATATATATACATATATACAAACATCTACATAC
>OZ038488.1:52329932-52334932 GCA_964036315.1 Acanthosepion esculentum
GCCCTAAAAGATAGCGGATTCCCAACAACACTCACATACTCACCACAGAACACCACAAAGGCCAACAGGAAAAGAAATATAATATATGGTTCAACCCACCTTACAGCAAAAACGTAAAAACAAACGTAGGAAAAATATTCTTCAAACTTTTACACAAACACTTCCCGGAATCAAGTACCCTACACAAAATATTCAACAATAAAAATCAGCTACAGTTGCACCAAGAACATGGCACAAATAATAAAAAAGCACAACAGGAAAATTATCAACAAACCACACGAACAAATTAAACCCATGTGCAACTTCAGAATAAAAAACGTATGTCCCTTAAACAGTAATTGTTTACAAAACAACATAATCTACCAAGCCATGATAAAATCGCCAGATAATGAAGAAAAAGTATACATAGGAGTAACTGAAGGACCCTGGAAACAAAGAAATTATGTACACAAAACATCTTTCACAAATAGTAAATATGCGAACAGCACAATGCTTTCTTAGTATATCTGGGAAATAAAAAACAAAACGCACACCACACCAAAAATATCTTGGAAAATAAGGAAAAAATCATCAGCCTACAACAACCAATCAAAAACTTGCAAACTTTGCTTGGAGGAAAAAATAGCTATCATTACCTTCCCAGACCAAAATAAATTATTAAATAAAAGATCCGAACTAATCTCAAAATGCAGACATGAAAACAAATTTTTACTATGTAATTTAAAAATCGAAAATGGAAAAAAATAAATAAATACATAAACAAACAAAATGACAATAAAATAAGCAAAATAAATTAATCCAAACAAATTACCAAATCACAACTGTTAGAATAGATGAAATAGAAACAAAAAATCGGACGAAAAATAGCTATAACTGTTATATAATGATAAAAAAAAATAAATAAAAAATAAATAATAATATACTGCGTTACTTAAAAATTGAAAACCAAAAAAAGAAAATATACAGTGTAACAAATAAATAACAACAAGTAAAATAATTTGATTTAAATAGATCCAAATATATAAATAAACTAACAACCGATACCGATAAACTAGACGTTTAGAAAAAACAAATAATGATAATCAATCCAAATAAATAAATTAAAAACTGTTCCCACCAAAATAATAGAACAAACCACAATAATCAACCCCAAAACTGAACAAATTGCTTTAATTATCTTCCCAAACAAAAACAAAACTATTAAATAAGCTATATAAACAAATTGTTATTAGGTTAATAAAAACACTGATCAAAATAAAATAAAAAATAAAAAAATATATAAGATAAAAAATAAAAATAAAAATAAATAAAAACAAGCAAAATAATTTGACCCAAATAAATAAATAAACAAATAAACGACTTCCAGTAAAATAACCACCAAAATAGACTACCCACAATGAGCTATATAAACAAATTTTTACTACGTTAATAAAAACACTGATCAAAATAAAAAAATAAAAAAATATATAAGATAAAAATAAATAAAAGCAGGCGAAATAATTTAACCCAAATAAATAAATAAACAAATAAATGACTTCCAGTAAAATAACCGCCAAAATAGACTACCCACCCATATACATAAATAGCCAAGAAAAATAACAGCACTCGTGGCCTGACGATTGCATCTAGCATGAAACAGACTGTCACCTCTAAGTGTTGGCTTCGATGTTCACTTTTATATTTACAATCACTCTATCTCTGATATTGAGCACTTTATCCCATAAATATAGCACACTTTAAGACTATATTTCTTTATATATATATATATATATATATATATATATATATGTATTATATACACTCCTGATCAAAAGTTTAAGACCACTTAAAATTTTTTTAAAAAGACTGTTTTTCATGGAAAAATTTTAAACATTTCTTACTTAAGGTTACTAATTTTATAATCTAAAAGGATATATAGACAAAAAATTATAATCTGAACATTTTATTGAGAAATTGACATTTTTATAAAATGTGGCGTTTTACACTTGATCAAAATTATAAGACCAGAGACAAAAATTCTATGAGAAGTTTACAAAACATTCAACAACCACATTTAATAATGAATTCTACCTCCACTGGTTTTGATGACTTCAAAAATTCTTTGGGGCATGCTAGAAATGAGTGTTTCCATTAAGCTGTGAGAATATTGCTCCAGCTTCTGAAGATAACTTCACGAACCTCATTTTTTGTTCAATATTGTTTGCCATTTCGATTCCCAATCGCCATCCTTCCCCAAACATTTTCAATTGGGTTCAAGTCCAGTGAGCATGCAGGATATCTCAAGAGATGGACCACATTTTTTGTAGAAAGGTCAAGGTCCAGCATGCAGCGTGGATTGCATAATTATCCTGTTGGAATAACCATCCGTCCCCACACAAACGATGGCCCTCCATCACCAACGATGCTTTTTGTAGCATGCTAACATAACCAGCCGCTGTCTGACGACCATGCACCACCTGGAGCTCCATCGTCACTCTGTAAGAAAAGGCACCCCATACCTTTAGGGACCCTCCACCACTATGATGTGTGGAGAAAATTTCAGGAGTTTTTTGTTATGCCAATATCGTTGGAAGCGATTTTTGTTATGTCAATATCGTTGGAAGCCATCAGGACCATCTAGATTGAATTTTTTCTTATCAGAAAACAGGACTTTCTTCCACTTCTCAATGTCCCATATTTGGTATTCACGACCAAACCTTAAACGGTTCACTTTGTGATGTGGAAGCAGCTGAGGAATTTGTTTGCACTTCTTATTTACCATGCCTTTTTGTTGTAAGTGTCGTCTGATGGTTACTGGACTAGAAGAAAGTCCACTGGCTTTCACAACAACCCGTCCTAAATTTTTTGGGGCCTACCAGTAGACTTTACATTTCCATAATTCACACTGTCCTTTAGAAAGTTGCAAATCACAGTTTTACTGCGATTTACCTTAGCCGCAATCGCCTGCTGTGACAAACCGTGATTATGGAAATCGAGAATTCGAGCACGCTCAACTTCAGTAAGTTTGCTTGCTTTAGGCATGGTGACACCTTTACGCAGTGATTGCTAATCTCTAACTGAACTAAAAACATTGGAATTACCCTAGATCTAACAATTTAGACCCCCTGGTCTTATAATTTTGATCAAGTGTAAAACACCTCATTTTATAAAAATGTCCATTTCTGAATAAATTGATTGGATTATAACTTTTTTTCTACATAACCTTTTAGATTATAGGATTAGTAACCTTAAGTAAGAAAAAGTTTATAATGTATCCATGACAAACAGTCTCTTATAAAAAAATTTCAAGTGCTCTTAAATTTTTGATCAGGAGTGTATAGTGGCTGTTGACTCACAAAGTGAGTATGACCATAACTGACATGTCCAGCCCATCAGTTAAACACCCCCACAAAAACACTGCATTCATTTCTTGTATGAACAACAGCGGCTCATAAAACCAGCCATTGATCTGCATTTCCTGTTACATATATGGCATAGCAAATCATCTCTGAGTGAAGCTGACTTTGAACATCACCACTTCCAACATGCCTTTTTATATGCCCTGTCAGGCCTGACCTGGACTTGCACACTCTAGTGCAGGTCGGGCATTCAAAGCATGCCAATACGAAATCGTCATATGAAATAGACTCTTGGTGTTGGTGTGATTTCTGGTGACTGAGCAAACCTACCCTGGACAGACATATCTGATTACATTGGGCACATGACCAGGTTGGCACCTCATGGCAATTCAGGGATCTCTTCCAAAGTCCTCTCTTCAGTTCTGCATTTTTTTTTTCTGTCAGCTGCCATATGAATAATATGGCCCATCTATCACAATCTCTATTTGTGTATAATTGCTTCTACAGAGAGTGAATTGGCCCTTTGTAGAACAACAGTATCAGTGTGAGACATCCAGTGGATTTCAAGCAATGACCAAAGGTATCATTGATGAAAATGTTCCAGTATCTTCCGATGTCTGTGATAGACTACCCAATAACATAAATATAGCCGATAGGACATAACACAGACATTATATATTTTAATTTTTATCTGCTTTTTTATGCCCTTCTGATTCCAGACACGGAACTTGAGTGCTGCAAATGCATCGGAAGCCTTCTTAGTCTGTAACGCTATTTCATCATCAAGGGAGCAGTGGGGGTTGAGGGTGCTACCAAGGTATAGAAACTCGTCTACTGCTCCGACTACCATCAACATAAATTGATGGTGCTATATACTGAATTCCTCGGGCAGGTAGATTCATCATCATTGTCTTGTCAAAACTGATGGACAGTCTTACATGACTCTGATAGTCGCTCCATGAACTCCTGTGGGTGCTGAAATGTGTGTGTGACCAGATCACAATCATTGGCATAGAGAAGGTTATGCACTAAACTAAAAAAGACTTTTGTCTTTGCTGAAAACCTACGTATGTTGAAAAGCTTGTCAGTTGACCTCTACCTTACCATAATACCATCATGGCAGCCCCCCACCCAAATACATCAAGCAGTACAATTAAAAAGTAGATAGAAAACAGTGTAGGAGCCAGAAGATCTCCCTGACACAGGCTTCTATACTGTCATGGAAGGACCTCAGAATCTTGAAAAAGTGGCAAGAACAGCCCAATTTTGAGAGGATTTTCCAAAGAACAGCATGATTAACAGTGTCAAAAGCCTTCCTCAGATCTACAAATATTTGATAATGGTCCAATTGTTGTTCACAGCTTTTTTCCTGGATTTATTGTGTTGTGAAAATCATATTTGTGGTCCTTTTGTGTTGGGGAAACCACACTGTGATGCAGGCATTATATTGTCAACTATATTAATCTTAATAGAACAGAGGCTAAGATCTTAAGTGCCAAAGATAAGAGAGCAATCCCTCTATAATTACCACATGATTCCCAGGTTCCTTTACCCTTATATGTAGGTGTTATTGTTGCAGCTCTCCGATCCTTTGGCACTTCTCCATCTATCCAATTTACAATAAGATCATGCATAAGTTGACTTAAATGTGTTCCACCATAA